>CM049856.1:24354112-24531612 GCA_027422415.1 Schizothorax lantsangensis | reverse complement strand
AAAAATACATATGAAAATGTCTCATTCGCAGGTGAGAAGCATGGAAGCTGGTGTCTGGAAGTGATTGTTTTCAAAATGTTTGTCTTTAATTCACAAGGCCAGATTCTGAGAGACAAAAATAAAAATAGTTTGCAAAACCAAACAAATTACTAATGCTTTGTTAAAATAACTTATCGAAGCTAACTAAATACAGTATCTATACCTTCCTTACATAAGCACCTACTGTCTCTCCAGTTGACTTAAAAGCTATTCAAGAGCACTTTATAAACCCCAATCAGAGGCATGATGTTCTGCAGGCGTGTGTCAGCGCTCTGAGAAAGTAACACCAAGGACAGCAAACACAATGGCCTTTAGAAAGATGCTGTTTCTAAAGAAAGCGTGAGGAAGGCCAAGCTTTGCGCTCATGTTGAAAAGGACAGGCAGCGCGAAGAATGTTGTCTGGCAGTAATGGCAAACAATAAAGCCAAGGTCTCTGCTTCGGTTTATTGAATTTAGCTTTTCAAAAAAAATTGCTTGAGAGGGAGAGCTGTAATTCTACAAAAAAGGAGCTTGTTGCTGAGCAGGACTGGATAAAGAAACACAGAAAGGTAGAAAGTGCATTTGGCTCCGTTTTATCATCTTGCAGCATTTGTGTGCAACCAATCAAGCATCTAATAACAAGCCAAACACAATAGGATCATTCAAAGCTACTTGAGACTTCCATTGTGTAGATGTAATGTGTGTAATTTGCCATAAGAAGAGCTGAACCGTCTTCCATACATCCCTTGCGACAAATACCTAACCTTATTCCCCTCTTCACAGGCTTTGTCATGGCAGCATATGTGATCCCCATCAGGTGCGAGTCTCAGTAGAAGAGGTGAAGATGGAAGGTCCACAAGCTGTCAACACTGATGGCAACTCCTTGCTTAAGGCCGTCTATCTAAGTCGTCTCCGTCTCACACGGCTTCTCCTGGAAGGAGGTGCTTATATTAATGAGAGTAATGAGTGCGGTGAAACACCCTTGATGGTCGCCTGCAGGAGCAGGCATATGGACCACCAAAGTGTCTCGAAGGCAAAGATGGTTGGGTACCTGCTTGAAAGCGGTGCTGATCCAAACATCCAAGACAAGAGTGGGAAGACGGCTCTAATGCACGCCTGTTTGGAGCAAGCCGGTCCCGAGGTGGTGGCGCTGCTCTTGGGTAGCGGGGCGGATCCGTGTCTTGATGACCACACCGGTTCTTCGGCTCTGATATACGCCATCAATGCCAGCGATGAAGAAACTCTTAAAATCTTGATGGATGCCTGCAAAGTCAGAGGAAAAGAAGTCATCATCATCACCCCTGACAAACTTGCATGTGGAAGGCAAACGGCAAAACAGTACCTACCTATTCTTCCGCTTGCAATGGTGGAACAATGGAGTTCCACAATCGTTCCCTGTGCTTCTCCATCTGATATTCTCCTCAGTACATCTCCACAGGGGACTCTTTCTACTAGTCTTACAGAGCACATGTTTTCCTTCAAGGACCTCCAAAGTATGACCAATTCCCAGCCAACTTCTCCATCCCACCAGGTTCCCCTGGTAAACAGTCGGTTGAGCAAAATCCACAATCTCCAAAGATTACACTCCGAGCCTTGGCTGAAGATCCCACAGTCTTTCATGGCCCAACAGAATGCCAAAAGCACCTCCGCTACAGAGGAATTCCCGGACATCACGCCCGAAGAGGAAATTACTTTCAGAATGAACAGATTGGCTTTTGATAACACGCCACTCTTGCGGCACTGCAGTGTTGATTTGAAAGAAGCCAACTCTTTGAGTCAAACTCTAAGTCAAGGAAGCAATGGTGTAGGTTTAAGACCGGAAGGAGCACTGTGCCGAAACATGTCCTTTGACAGCTTATCATCCCTGCATTCTTTATCCCATCCCAATCTTCACTGCAAAAGCAGTGTGGAAGCTTTACCAGCTGAGAAGGATCCGGACAAATCCCTGCCAAATTTGGCCATGTCCAGTCTCCGTAACATCATCCAGAGAAGGAAACTAGGAATGGACCACTACAGCTCCGATTCCCAACTATCAGTGAGCCTCGCCAACTCTCCAGAAGACCGTAAAGGACAGTTAGAGAAGAGAAAACTTGCTAACTCGCGTTCTCCTACTTTGATGGGCTCTAGGGAGTCTCTTGAGAATGCTTCTTTGACGCACTTGCACAGGAGGAATCCCATCAGCTACGAGCGGCGAGGCTCCGGGGCGCTTTTGGATCCCATCTCTCATCCTCGAGCTGGTTTCCTCCCTCCGCTGAACCAGCATGCACCAATCCCAAATATCACCGGAAGTAGCAACCCAAGCAGCATCAGCTCCAGCAACAAAGCAGTTTGTGGCGTAGCAGCAGGGACTAAGCCCTGCATTCCCTCGGCTCCTGCGGGTTTTCCAAAGGATCTCAAGACCAGGAGGATGCTGATGAGAAGACACTCCATGCAAACTGAGCAGCTCAAGCGACATGGTGACTTCACTGAAATTTTTGGACATTGAATGGTTGCCACTGTTACAAACAGTAACAAAGGCATCAATTTGCACTGACACCAAATGATTGCTGGTCCCTGAAACTGAACAAATAGCATCTACGTATACTTTTCAGTCTAATCAAAAACAAAAAAAATTTAACCATGCATCCTTAAGGTGAGGTCACATTTATTACTATGCTCTGTGAAATTTCATGGACAAAATCCAGTCATTCCAATAGGAATCGGCATGTGAGCTTCACGTGAGGGTGGAAGATTTCACTGCGCAGATTTTGCACATTCAAGATGGTTACGTACAGTAAATCTGCTTGGTTTGAAAGTGATTTCTCTTAAGCAGTGCTTCATACATCTCTATGCTATTGACAATGGACCTTTTATTTGCCTGTGAAATTTCACAAATGTGACTGCACATTTACAGTCAAAGACAACTTAACAGGAACAATTGGTTATAAATGTGGTTAGAGCTTCAACAGCTAAGAAAACAGGATACAAAAACATTCAAATGACCTGTAGGTTCAAAATACCATTCAACTCGTGGTTAAGACATTACTGGCAATTAAATTTAGCTTGCCAACATACAAATTCATTCATAATACATTTGAGTCATTGTGTATGGAACATACCTTTGCTTATGTGCTGTGTTTGACGTTCACAATGTCTTTTAAAAAACAAAACTATTACAACAGAACTCCAATGTGAGCAGTAATTTGCAACAAATCCTTTACCATTTAGAAAATCTCACTTCATTTAAATGGCAAAACAAAAAGGCTGTTAGAAACATGTCATAAATGAGCATGAGACAATACATTTGTATATTTATAAAAATTTTATTCTACATGAGATACATATTAGAAATGAATGTTGTTTTGAAGAACATCCTTAGGTCCCATACCAGATAATTCATCAAATAAATCTGGTTTTCATGAATAAATAGATTTACATTATGCAAACTGGTACATCTTAACAGCTTTTTGTAAAGCATAAAAATACTTTAATTGTGATGATTTAATTAATCAGTAACAGTGAGTAAATAATTTAACTCCCAATATATTCCACAAAGCCCAAATAAGGATCTGAGATGTCGATAAAATGCTCAACTCATTTCACAGACATTTAATCTCAATCCTTCCACAACAATCATGTGTATCTTAAGAACATTTGTATTTGGTTTGTGACAGAATTATAGAAGCCTTCAGATTATTTAAATATACCAGTCAATATATCAAATAAACTGCTTCATCACTGTTTATGTTGTGTTTTATCACCATGAAGAAAAACTGAATAAAATATAAGAAACAACCACTCGTCCTGTATTTCCTTTCACCAACCACAGTAAAAGTGCATTTTGCAAATGAATGAATTTAGGTTTTTGTTAAGCTGCAGCATTTAAAAAGTAATGATTTCATAAACTTGGCTTCAATATAATCAGAATTCAGAAGCTTTGTTTTGCAGGTTTAAGGTACATTTTAAGCTGAATGTAAAAGTGTAGGATATCAGTCTAGTGAAAGAACTCAAGGTTATTGCATTTATAAAATGGCTACTTAATTCAGAATCACCATCCAGCATATTTCATAAGGAAATATTTTTCATAATTCTTCAATCTGTCAAACAGTTACAGATATTTTAATGTCTGAAGTATATTGAGGACATTTGGCAGCCTTGTTAACTCGCATCATGGTGGGTTGACCAATTTTTAAAAATTAAAAAACATGGAAAGTGTTCAGATGTGTTGATCTTTTTTCAGGCCAACATTCAAAGCTCTAAGGATTCTTCAATTCCTGGCTGGTTACACCAACAACACATTTGTAGTGTTAACAGATGGGGCTGTTTTTCAGTTTGTACAGTAAAATGAACTAATAGTAAAACAAAGCCATTTAAAGAATCTCAATAAATGACCTTTTGTTTAATTAATGCAGTAGTGTGAAAATAATTATATAAATGTTAAAGCAAATCTTTTCATAGAGATCGTCCTATCGTCCTTTACTCTGAACCTTTCTGGTAAATATAATATGTGGTTTGAAACAATGTTTTCAAAAGCATTTCATTAACTTTTTGGGGGTTATAATTGCAGAATGTGTTATAATTTGTAATTTCAATGCCCTATCAAAAATATCACCTTTAATCAACACATGAACTGTCTGTTCCAAAAATAGTATTTAAGCTTAATAAAAGCTTAATCAAATTAGCAGATGATTTCATCTATATGTTTTAAACAATCAAACCAAGGCTTATTTTACCCTTTGTGTATTTTACGGATTAAAAAATGACTAATCATAAGACGCAGTACTTAAAAAAGTACAATAATCAGTACAAAAAAACGTTCATATGGATTCTTAAGTCCACATGAAGCTACTTCATATGGTAACAGTAAATTATGAAGGATGGGAAAAAACAGATTGCAGATTCCAGCTCAGAAAAAAACAGACATAAAGAAACAGCACTTCATATGCTCGGCTGCCATGTGTGCAATCAAGTAACGATTATAATTACCAGTATATCTGACATCATAGTCATACATAAACAATTCTGTTCGCATTCAAACTAACATTCATCGATCAGCATCCAACGATCAGACCCTGGAAACACGACTGAAGAAGCAAAGTTCAGCAAAGTTTTCACGTTTTATTTTTGTTGCTGATCCAAGACCTCTGATTTCTTCTAAAGGATCGCTAATATAGTGCCACTTCAGTGAAGTGCTTTTCCTCTAAAATGCATCAAACTCTCCATACCTTGTCAGAGATCAGAAACGGAATCTGTCTCTCTGCATCTGTGATTCATTGGTACCGATCATGAAGGTCTGACTGGCTGCCTGTGGATGGAAAGTTTGTAAGTCACCAGTGTTCAAATGCTCATTGAGATGTAGAAGAAAAACTCCATGTCCATGGCCTGATGGGGGACGCAGGAGCTTCCTCCGTGGATAACGGGAATTAGAGCCCCGTCCAGATCATTCATATACTTCTGAGGCAGGAGGCGGCCACCAGAGCCAGCCTGATACTCAACCTATAAAAATACAACGAGTGATTCTGCTAAATATTGTGATTGTGATTTTAAATGTGATTAAAAAGGCTCCAGGTTTAATGTAGTAAATTAGCATTTTATATACATGTATATTAAAGGATTGTAAAACTGCAATATGTATGGCTAGTTCTAATTTCTCAATCTTCAAATGTTGTGTGAATAAATATATATGTATAGTAATAATAGTAATATGTATATGGCTAGTTCTAATTTCTTACTTTTCAAAGCTCAAACTTTTATTTTGCCAGAGAACTACAGGAAGCCCTTAAGCTGCTCTTATGTTGACAACAATTGTGATCTTATATTATAAAATGAGCAGGTTTTAGCCTGGAAAGATGTTGTTTAGTCAACACTGCTGTGTAATTTAGCACCCAATATAATTTACCATGTCTGAGTCGGTGGAGACCCGGAGTGCGAGAGAGTTGAACCCATTCGCCATGAGCACAGAGAGGTGCGGGCAGAGGGCAGCACAGCTGGCCGTGGCAATCTCTCTCTGAAACTGAGCCGATGACGTGAGGACGGCAGACAGAGAGACATCTGAAGACTTCAGCAGATAGAAGACCTGATGGGAGATGGGAAATGAAGCAGAGATGACACCAATAAAATCCCTCCTTTTGCAGGCATCATGCCGTACTCACCTCAGTACACCTGATGGTTCGGCCGTCCATCTCAAACTCTGAGTCCTGCTGGATTTTGACGCTGAACACTCCCTCTAGAGACTTGCCATCCACCGGACTGGTGACTCTGCAAACATGCAAACAAGTTACACGTTATACTGTCTTAGGGGAATTAAATTTGACCTGACACAGCATCTTAACAGTCAAGGAAGCTGAAGGAATGAATATTAAATAGTGCCTAATTAATGCAGAAAAGATTTTCAAGGTCACTCGCATCGGCAGCCAAACAGATCAATAGTGATTTATCATTCAGTAAAGTGGTTATCCAGTACAGTATTGGCATACTGAACCTCCACAAGAAAGCATCTGATGAGAACATGCACTACTGGTCAAAAGATTGGAATAATTCAGATTTTTTTAAAGTCTCTTCTGCTCACCTATGCTGCATTTATTTGATAAAAATACATTAAAAATAGTGAAATAGTATTATAATTTTAAAAAACTGTTTTCTATTTGTATATATTGATGAAAATAATGTTAAACAGCAAATAAGCATATTAGATTGACTTCTGAAGGATCATGTGACACTGAAGACTGGAGTAATGATGCTGAAAATCCAGATTTGATCACAGGAATAAATTACATTTTAAAGTTATATTAAAATAGAAAAGTTATTTTAAATTGTAAAAATATTGCTGTTTTGACCATATTTCTGATCAAATAAATGCATCCATGGTGAGCATAAGAGTCTTCTTTTAAAAACAATAAATCTCAACTCCAAACTTTTGATAGTGTAAATGTATATGATAAATCGTTGGTACCCAGTGTTGACAGGTGTGGTCCAGTCGACCCAGCGTACATTCACATTTTCCCGTGTCTCTTCCGAATCTGCCTTTCCACAGGGGATCTGGAAGTCGGTCTGGTCCCTGAGGGCCTGTCGCAAACCCTCCATGGTCTCCGGAGGGATTTGCACCATTAACCCATCTAAAGATGAAGAAGGACATCGTGATGATTAAACGTTTGAGAATAATGACCTGAGGAAGTGTTTGAAAGTGATTTGTATGACAGCATTACCCTCCACAATGCTGGATTTGGCTATGAATCCTGATGAGGCTTTCAGAGCACCGTTAAAAACCACAAAACTAGCTCCAGTCACTGCAAATGAAAGATGGGTTCCGGTGAGACATCCACTTATCATATTACATAACAAATGTTACACAACAAACAACTTAAAGACTGATTTCACACTAAAACTTTTGGTGCTGACCAAAGTACATTTGAAAGTTTGGTTTTCCTAAAGATTTTGATAATATTAAATAGTCTTGCGATCATTCCTTGTTTCCAAGTTTCACAACAAAGATGTTTTAATATCACCTCAGATATAAAAGGTTATTGTTGGTAAGTTTAAATAATTTTCTAAATATTTTTGTGCATATAAATAAAAGCAATTAAAAACTTTTTTCATGTTAATTCAGTCAATAACACTAGGAAAACATGCCTTGATTATTTTTCACAAATATATGTAGGTAAAATAATATGTATTATGTAGGGATATCAAATCGATTCGCACACAAAAGAAATGTTTGTTTACACTTGTGTGTACTGTATATATTTATTTGTATTAGGGATGTCAATTTTCAATAATTTCCATATTCGATCGTCGTTTAAATTAACGATCAATTAATCGATTAATCGTTAACCATAACTACTGCAAAATGCGTCTATTGCAGTGGCATAGTCACCGGCATGACAGGATGTGCAAATGCCACTCAAAACGCCAGCTTCCTCACCCGAATGAAAAGGGTTTTTAGTCTAAATAAAAGGCTAGTGACAGGATGGTAAAATGAATGGATGTGATTATGATCATTTGATGAAAGGAAGAGAGCGCGCCGTAGTTACGCACGGGATCATTATACTTTGTGTGCTGTTTCATATCCTGTCACGGAGACCGCTGAATGCGCCTTTTTAAATGGTTTCATGGTGCTCGTTTTTTTATTTTTAAAACATCATAGCAATGTTTGCAATTGACATTATCGGGATTTCAAATAAAATGATCCCAAACGCAAGTACGGCGCGTGGGGCTGTGACGCGCGGTCAGTGATCCGCTTCCAGAACCACCGGCGTTGCTACAAACACACTGTTACCCATTTGAAACATTTTAATGTGAGTATTATGACACAAGTGAGGTACAAAGCTTTGTTAATAAGAGAAATAATTGGTTAGCAGGCAAATGTTACATCGCGACCATGCTTTTGGATTCATGCCGAGCGAATACATTTAAATCAAGTCATATGCGGCTTTGTGTTCTGTTTTTCCGGATGGTCACGAATTTAATAATATTTATTGTTTCTTTTCCCAAATCCTCACTGTCTCACCCTCTAGATTCGCAGGTTTATTTTATTGTTGTTCACTTTTAATCACTGTTTTCGCATCTATTACTGTGGTAAACGTGTGGGGGGAAATGAAAGATTTCGTGACCATGAATTAAGAATTCGTTATAGGACTTAAATTGTTCCCGCATTTAAGTTAAATCATGGGTTTTCTAGGGCAGGGGTTTTCAAACTGTGGGTCGCACAAAGCCACTTGGCGGCAGCTAAATGACACACACACACAACACACACACAGTTCCTAGGGCTGGACGATATACAAAGATTAATTACGAATTGTGATATTGATCAGTGTGATTTTCGAATCGCAAAGGCCGGGATTTAAAACATGCGTTGCGTGTTTTGAAGCGCGGACGCGCACGAGTTGTAATAACAGCGAGGGTCTCAGAGCGACGGTTCATTATTAAAATGCTCGGTCCGCATTATTAATGAGAAGAAACTCTCTCACTTCACTGCGCTGTGTTCTGCATGGAAAATTCAAATGTTGCGAAAACTGTATCAGGTAGGCTGTTCATTAATTTCTATCGTCTGTTTGAACTCTGCACTGTATCTTTCCGAGAGATGTAAAGAGTTTGTTGTTTTCGTTCCTTCATATGCATTTAATCCATAAACTGTCCGTAAAAAGCATTTCACATGTACGGGTTGAGCGGGGCACAAATGCGGGGTTAATTGTAACACTATACAAACATTTCCACATGCTAGCATAACAGAATTTACAAAATGTCCTATTATTTCCTTGCCATATCATCACTATATAGAGAAAAAAATGTAAAAAAATCTTTTGAAGATATAGCTGAGCATTTATTTAACCATTGCAAAAGTAAGTTTCTGACTGAAGTAAATTTGTCTTCTCGTTTTTTAGTGTTTATTTAAAATGAGACGCATATGTTTATTATTTTTACAATTATTTCAAAATTATTTTAATCTCTAAACTGTTTGAGAATTCTGCTTCGCTTCTTATGCTTTGCTAAAATAAAATAAAAAAGTGTTGGGTTGTGAGGGCACTTTTTTTTATAGCACTCGCAGCGGATTACAGTTCATAGCCGCACCGGAGTGAGCGCGTTTCCAGGTTTTATGGACATATTTCTAGACTCATTAACGTCTGTAAATTAAGAAATTAAAACGTAAATATTAGTAGTGAATGTTTACAATGGTACTAGCCTATAAAATAAAATGGTTATTTTTCTTAAATACTTAATTTCTGCCATATTATGCTTTTAATTATGATTAAGCTTATAGTAATGTCAATTGTTTTTTTATCTGAAATATTTTGGTGGGTCTTGAAATAGATTGTACTTGTCTAGGTGGGTCGTGGAATGGAAAAGTTTGGGAACCCCTGTTCTAGGGAACAAATTAATGAAACATGGACAGCTGCCACAAATTAATATGTCATAGGAACGAATTAACAAGTTGTATGAATGAATAGACTGTCCTGCTCGCGTGTGCAGTCCTGTCAAAGCGAAGTGCCCGATATGCAATAATTATCTAGAGAAATTATGATTGAACATGACTTATTACTACATTTCAATGCAAAAGAACTTTGTACTGTATCTCTTTTAATGTACTTTTAAAGTTTGTATCATATTAAAATAATTATTTTCGTGTAAGATCCAGCCCCTTCACCACTCACAGCCGTTTGCACGTGTTTAGCGCACGAGCCGCACACACCCCAAAATGAAACTGCTTAATCGACCATCGATAGCTTTAATCGATTACGTCTCTTATCGACAATTAATCGATTGTCGATTAATCGTTGACATCCCTAATTTGTATATATAAATAAACACACATGTATATATTTAAGAAATATATGCATAATATATTTACATTTTTATATGATATATATCATACATAAATATGAAATATATATATATTATGGCTAATCTTCAAAGCTTTCTTTAGCCCCTTGAGGTTAGAGGAGGAGTCTCTCCCGATGCACATGACCATAAAGCACGCACAGAGATGTGGTTCCAACAACAAAAACCCTGTGGTTTATTAATCACGATCTCCGGTTTACTTTCCAAACAAGATTACAAAATAAAACTTCCAAAAAACGTAAAACACGGTACCATTGCAGGTGATAGCATGTGATAGCATGTGATTGAAGAAACTGTCGTTCTCCGCCCTCTAACTCTGTCTTTCTAAACAATGCTGCCTGGCTATTATGACCTGCACTTTAATGCCATAGTGACGCGTAAAGGAGGAGGAGCAACACAAATCCACATAACAGGATAGTCTAAGAATTCGACAAAGTTTCTTCATATACTTAAATCATAATGTTTGAAATACAAAATAAATAAGTCAAACTTAATTAAGAATCCTAATATGGCTCCTACAATATAAACATACATACATACATACACACACACATGTAAATATTTCATAAATACACGTACTAGTGTAATTATATATACATATAAATTTATACAGTACACACACATAAATTATGTAAACAAACTTTGATTTTGGATGACATTGATTTGACAGCCCTAGTATTATGTAATATTTTAGATAGTAGACCTACACAAGGCTGGAACGGGCTACAAGACCATCGCCAAGCAGCTTGGTGAGAAGGTGACAACAGTTGGTGCGATTATTCGCAAATGGAAGAAACACAAAATAACTGTCAATCTCCCTCGGACTGGGGCTCCATGCAATATCTCACCTCGTGGAGTTTCAATGATCATGAGAACGGTGAGGAATCAGCCCAGAACTACATGGGAGGATCTTGTCAATGATCTCAAGGGAGCTGGGACCATAGTCACCAAGAAAACAATTGGTAACACACTACGCCGTGAAGGACTGAAATCCTGCAGCGCCCGCAAGGTCCCCCTGCTCAAGAAAGCACATGTACAGGCCCGTCTGAAGTTTGCCAATGATTCAGAGGAGAACTGGGTGAAAGTGTTGTGGTCAGATGAGACCAAAATCCAGCTCTTTGGCATCAACTCAACTCGCCGTGTTTGGAGGAGGAATGCTGCCTATGACCCCAAGAACACCATCCCCACCGTCAAACATGGAGGTGGAAACATTATGCTTTGGGGGTGTTTTTCTGCTAAGTGGACAGGACAACTGCACCGCATCAAAGGGACGATGGACGGGGCCATGTACCGTCAGGGCAAGGGCACTGAAGCCAGCCAGGGCATTGAAAATGGGTCGTGGATGGGTATTCCAGCATGACAATGACCCAAAACACACGGCCAAGGCAACAAAGCCTTAATCCCATAGAAAATCTATGGAGGGAGCTGAAGGTTCGATTTGCCAATCATCAGCCTCGAAACCTTAATGACTTGGAGAGGATCTGCAAAGAGGAGTGGGACAAAATCCCTCCTGAGATGTGTGAAACGTCTGGCCTCTGTGATTGCCAACAAAGGTTTTGCCACCAAGTACTAAGTCATGTTTTGCGAAGGGATCAAATACTTATTTCACTCATTAAAATGCAAATCAATTTATAACTTTTTTGAAATGCGTTTTTCTGGATTTTTTTGTTGTTATTCTGTCTCTCACTGTTCAAATAAACCTACCATTAAAATTATAGACGGATCATTTGTTTGTCAGTGGGCAAATGTACAAAATCAGCAGGGGATCAAATAATTTTTTTTCCCCACTGTATTTATTCTTTCTTTGCGTTTATTCAGTCAAAAACACTGAGGGAAAAAAGCTTTGATTATTTTAAATGTAAGTTGGAATAATGTGTTTCATGTAATGTTAAAAAAAAAAAGATTAATCAAATTTTCTTTGTGTTAATTCAGTCAAAGTCACTGGGAAAAAACATGCCTTGATTACTTTTCACTTGATTTTAAGATTTTGCATTAAATATCTACTTGACTACAATGGCTTGAAATTATTGAAATGTTAAAATAAAAAATAAAATCCTTTTAAGACATTCAAGAGAAAATACCAAGTTTTTAAGGATTTTTAGCTATAGCAGTGACTAACTAACCTCTCCTGGTTTTTCCTGGTATACTGTTGGCTTGCGTCTGGTAGCTTCCGTCCTCGTTTTGCAGGCAAACCAAGTGAGAATCGGCCTCAGTGCTGAAACAGGCACCGAAACTGATCACATGCTCATTAGAGGAGTTCACCACCTTCAGCATCTACAACAGCCGGAACAAAACAACACATTCAACAACACAATAACCCTGAAGCCTAACTGCTACACAATTCAAACATAACTCTGACCTCATTAAACCTGGACTTGGGAATGTCGATGAAGCTGTTGCCCATCTCCATGTGCACTCGCAGATTTTCCACCACCGGTAAACTGTACTGGTAGTTCCTCAGATCCTGTGTTAGAATCAGCAAATCACAAGAATGAAGGTGGATACCAAGGATTTGGCGTTACAAGGCCTAAAGTTAAAGGAATAGTTCACCCAAAAATGAGAATTTGCTGAAAATGTTCTCACCCTCAGGCCTTCCAAGACATAAATGAGTTTGTTTCTTCATCAGATTTGGAGAAATGAGGCATTACATCACTTGCTCACCAATGGATCCTCTGCAGTGAATGGGTGCCGTCAGAATGAGAGTCCAAACAGCTGATAAAAACATCTCAATAATCCACACCACTCCAGTCCATCAATTAACATCTTGGGAAGACAAAAACTGCATGTTTGTAAGAAACATACCTCATTAAGGCTTTTTTACTTCAAACTGTTGCTTCTGGCTAAAATATACTGTAAGTCCATAATCCATAATAAAGATTCCTCCAGTGAAATTTGTTTTAGTTTCTTACAAACACGTAGCTTTTTGCTTCTCAAGATGTTAACTGATGGACTGGTGTGGATTATTGTGATGTTTTTATCAGCTCTTTGGACTCTCATTCTGACGGCACCCATTCACTGCAGAGGATCCATTGGTGAGCAAGTGATGAAATGCTTAACTTCTCCAAATTGGTTCAAATGAAGACAAACTCATCTACATCTTGGATGGTCTGAGGGTGAAAACATTTTCAGCAAAATGTCATTTGTGGGTGAACTATTCCTATAATAATACATGTGTGTCATGTGTATCATGTAATGTTATTTTTGTGCATATAAATAAATAAAAAATTAACTGAGACAAAACATGCCTTGATTATTGTACAACTTGATTATTAGTTTTTACATTGAATATTTTGAATGTACTTGAATGTATTTTAAATGATGGTTCACTGCTTGAAAAAAATATTTTTAAGCCATAAATAAACAAATGATTTTTGGGTTACAAGGCCAAAAGTTTGATAACATGTTTACATTCACCGTCATACTAAAATGGATCTGCAAAGTAGAATAACCGGTAATTAGCCAATTTAGATGCAAAATAAACTTAATTTGCAGAGATGGGCCACATTTTTCCATGCCGGCATCCAGAAAAGTGGCCATAAGTGTACTTGAATGCACTATAGTTAGAATGTGGACCAAAAAAGCTCTTTAATTCTCAGAACTCAAGAATGGCTCAGAGCTGAAGTACACACTGAGAGGTCTCGGGTTTGAGTCTTGAGCGCTCTCTAATCTCCTTCATTATCTGACCTGAGCTGAACCCGAGACTCTGATTAGAAAGGTGGAAAAACATCTTAACCAAACCATCTCTGATTTAAAACCCGTTAGGGTAAATGACTCGCATATTATAACATTTTTTAATTGAAACCACATTAAAATTTAGATATTGTGTATAAGAATAGTAACAAACACAGTAGTCTGCATTACGATCTTGACCTTAACTACATATCTTTCATCTTTGAGAACATTAAGCCATAAATAGCTTTAAACATCATCTTTTAAAGGTTCAAAAGGACTTTTTATTTTGAAAGTAAGAAATGCGTTTATTCAGCAAGGATGCATTAAAATGCTAAAAAAATGACAGTAAAATATTTATAACGTTACAAAAGATTTCTTTTTTTAACTTTCTATTCATCAAAAATCCTGAAAAATAAAATGTATCAGTTTCCACAAAAATATAAAGCAGCACAACTGTTTTCAACATTGATAATAATCAGAAATGTTTCTTGAGCAGCAAATCAGCATATTAGAATGATTTCTGAAGGATCATGTGACACTGAAGACTGGAATGATGGCTGCTGAAACATTTAGCTTTGCATCAATGTAATATTTTATAACTATTTAACATTAAAAAAAATCTTACCGACCCCAAACTTTTGAACACCAGTGTACATCTTTAAACAATGCATTGCAAATTTATATGAATAAGTTCAGTACTTGAGGGTTAAATGTGAACACGTACTGTAAGCAGATTCATGATGGTGTGTCCCGTCTCTTTAAAAACTGAGTCACGGAAACGCACGCTCACCAAAGGGCAGGGATACACTGTAAAAATAAACAACACATCACATGACTGAAGGAGACGGTAATATGAGCTAATATTATATCTCTTAAAAACAATGTTTTAATGAAAACAGTGTCTTCTCTACTGTACTAAAGGATGTTTTAATGAGGGCTCACCGTTGTATTGCGCCCCCAGAGCGAGCAGCAGTCGGAGGGGAAACACTTTAGCCCAGGGAACCTCTAGTTTCTGAATCAAAACACCACAGAGGAACGAGACCTGTGGCAGAGCAAGACCATCCAGCGGCTGAAAGGTTGGAGTGAAGAACAGAACGCCTCCGTGGTCTTTACTGCCCAGGAAACTGTCAGTGAACGTTACGTTTCCAAGGTGCTCGATGAACTTCCCTTTGGTGGGAAAAATAAGAAAAACACTATAAATATCACTCAGTTACATTCTGAATATTTAGTGTTTTTATTAAACAGATAAAATATCATGCAACAAAATAAACCTCAAAACTAAATATTTTTGCTGGTATAAATCTAGTTTGCTACCAATTTGTCAGTACAGTAGAAAATAAAACTGTTTATTTATAAGAGTCAGAAAGACTGAATGGAATATGGACATGAAAAAGCTAATTATGACCGTTTTTGTCTCCCCTTTAAGGCAAGACACTACAGATGAAGATGAATAGGGTGACAATTTAGCTAACAGATATCACCATTAATTTTCAGTTGACTGATTACATTAAGAATTGCAAACATGTTTTGGTATGGTATGTTTAAATATGCAAATGCTGCATTAAATAATGAAATCTGCACTAATTTGCATACATTTCTAGAAACAGACATTCCAGAATAGGTTGTTTCAGAGGGGATTTAAGATTTTTATTATCAAAAATGTTGTTTAGGCCTATTCATAAGACTTCAACAATTTAGTCAATACAAACATATGTGCATGTGTGTATATACACAATACACACAACATAAATATACATATATATATATATATATATATATATATATATATATATATATATATATATACACATAATATAATTTCCAACAAAAATGCATTTGCAAAAAAAATAATTAAAAGTAATATTGTCATAAGTTGTATTATTGTTATTATTAATATTATTTTTACTTTGAGAAATACATAATTCTAGAAAAAAAAATACCGTCAACAGCCAGAAAAAAAATTCACCAAGGTTTTAGCAATAAAATTTGTGCTGTCAATCGATTAAAAAATGTAATCGCGTTAATCACAGTCATGGACTGTGATTAATCGCAAATTTAAATGTTGAAATAAAATGTGTTGAAATAAAGAAATGCATGACAAACTAGTTTAAGGAAACATAACCTTTCACACTTCCGCCAGGTATGAGACACAATCCTTATTATTCTTTTATCATTATTCATTTGTTTTTATTCAGCCATTATCAGTCTTTATACTGGCAATAAAATGTTTACCAAGCCACATCGCTTCAATCCCAGAATACATTTACCCAACTATTATCAAAAGTATTTCTAAATGAATACAACAAAACATGTTCTTGTGACCTTACGTGAAGTATTATGACAAAATGCATTATGAAGAAGAACTGGACCTGTTCTGGTGCATTAGAGCTAATATTAGCATCATAAGACAATTTATGAGATTAATATTACACTTTTACTCAGAACTCACTTCAAACCACCATCGAGTGTTTGTAATAACTTCCTTTTGCGATCACATGTGGAATTTGGTCGTTTACTGTTGTTAAAATATGCTTTTTATAGCCTTTTATATCGCTGCAAAAATTTACATTTCAGATGTACACATTCATCTCAAGAAAATCACATACAAACCATATCCTATCGTAATCATGTGTTTATTATCTTATATAATCTATAGTGGCTGTTGTCATGTTTATTTCTGCTGTGTTGTATGTTCTGGCTGAAACTCACGTTGTTTGTGATGTTACAAGCGTCTCTCCGCTCTTAAGTTGCCAGGTGTACATTCCAAGTATAATACACATTAGTAAAATTATCTATTTACATTTTTATTTGTCTACTTTGGGCGGGCGCGGTAGATTATAAAAGTAGCCCAAAAAACCGCAACCCACGGCTCTGTAATTTTTCCCGCGACTGTATTTTCAAAATAGCCCACGGCCACTTGTGCCGCTACCCTGGCAACACTGGTTCGCTGTACCCTCATCACACACTGATAGATAACCTTCCGCGCTGCGATGACAGGAAGAAGTTGTGGTCAAACCTTATCAAACGTTTCATTTGCGTTAAAAAAATATTAAAGCGTTAACATTTTTTTGATTAATCGCATGCGTTAACGTTGACACCCCTAAATAAAATATATAAAAACTGTAAAGTTTGTCAGTGCGGCTGAAGTGGAGCAAAAAGTCATTTTGAGAAAACAGCCTTTAAAGATATGGATTGTACAGATGTACAGACACAAATAGACAAACTATAATAAAATAAACACTTAAAAGTTACTTTGGATGTTTTCTTTCCACTAGTCTGAAACATCACGTCATGAAAAGCCAAAAAGCCCAAAATCTCAAAACTACCCAGTGCATGAAAGCACAATGTTTTTGCCTGTAATGTGAAGTGTTTTGTGTGATGTACCTTTCTGTGCATCCTGGTATAAACTAACGTACAGGTTGAATACGTCTCTAGGTAGGCTGTTCTCCTCTGGGAGACACTCAATTATAAACACCAGCTCCTTCTGGCCCACTCCCTGAAGACCATTAGAGCTCAGACACCAGCACCTCTTCTCACCATCTACAACACAAACAAACAGAGGGCAATGATGTTTATCAAATGAATAAGCTGGACATGATCACATATTTTAATCAGATTGAGATACCGTAACATACATGTCACGATCTTGATGTTCACCAGTAAATTAGCGTTGAGCACAAAGGTCAGAGGTTGTGGGCCTCCCTCTTCCAACAGCAGCAATATTTGGCAAGCAGCAGGACGTTCCTCAACTAATAAATCTGTAATGAAATGAAAATAAAATTACATATGACAGAAAAACAGTACCACACCCTAAACAATCAGCAACATCAAAATGACTGTTGTGAGGTCACAAAATAACAACCAAAATGGAAGCAGCTTCAGTTAAAGGTAGTAAGGTAGCTACACATAACATGACATTTTATACTCAATCAGTATATTAACTGACTTCTATAAGTAAATAGTATTTTGCTGTCATCTACAAAGCCACAAATGGACCCATTAGGGCATGAAATGCTCATTCCAAGTATAATACACATTAGTAAAATTATCTATTTAAATTTTTATTTGTCTACTTTGGGCGGGCGCGGTAGATTATAAAAGTAGCCCAAAAAACCGCAACCCACGGCTCTGTAATTTTTCCCGCGACTGTATTTTCAAAATAGCCCACGGCCAAAATTTCTCATCTAATACTCCAATGTATTATTAAAGCAATATGATTCTGGCTAAAAATCACCTGTTTAGTAGGGTTTGACAATATTGCCAAAAAATATTATCACAACATTCCCCCCCCCATAACATTCAATATTGATTTATCACAACATTCATTTTATACCATTAATGGGGAAGAAAATGAATTCTACATATTTGCTAGAACTCGAGAAAAAATCTGTTTATAATTTATTTATTTAGAAGTAAACTACAGAATAAGCTGCCTTTTATTCTTTATTTATAAATATTTACCCCAAATTTTGCATTTGTTTCATCAAAAAAGTTGTCTAAAGAAGCGAATTCTTAAAATTAATTTCCAGCAAAAATGTTATTTTGTGTCAAACTTTTTTTTTGGTCAAATAAAGTGCTGCAGAGATTGTATACTGTATTAATTAAAACATGGATGAAAAAAATCTTGGTTGTATGATATTCCTTAAAATAATAATAATAATACTATTAATGATAATAATCATTCAAAGTAATGTTTTATTGATGTATTATTATTATTTTTGCTTTGAGAGGAGAAGTAAATTTTACAGCAATATATTTTTGTAATAATTTCTTCAAATTAAACCATACTTTTATTCTGGTGGGTCATTGCGAAGACCTTTGAGTTTGTGTGTGTATCTGACAGTAGTTTTTCTCAAATGAAATGATGGCAAAACTGACAGCCCTGGAGATGAAGTACATGAGTTCATGTTCAAGTTTATTTTCGATATTGTGCATTTGTTTTTTGTTTGATGTCGTCTTATAGCCCTGCTCTAGGGGCCATCAAAATGACGTCTACCCTCTAGTTTAAGCCTTTAAAAGTCCTCACCCCCATCTTCCTCCTCTCCTGTGGTAATGAGCAGTGGAGGCAGACCTTCGTCGTCCTCCGGCACCAGACTGACCACTCTCTGCACACAGCTGCCCACTGCACAGAGCAGGCCGTAGTCCCACGGGCCTCTGATGGGCGGGCGGCTCACCTCGGCAGTGCTGTCAGAACTTCCTCCGGCGCTCTCATCACACTCGCCAGGCAATTTACCATCAGGCTGAAAGGCAGCAAATCAGTTAATGACTTCAGTTGTCATTATCAGTTTTGTCCAGCATCAGTTAAGAAGATTTAGCCGTCTCACCCCTGGCGGGTCTGGCGTTACTGGGCTTGACTCTTGAGAGGATCTCCGGGTCTGTACGGACAGTTTGGTGGTGTCGGCGACTTCACCGTTCGGCAGGATGCCATCGGCAAACCACACATGCTTCTGCTCACGTGGAAAACCTACGAGAACACATGGAGAAACACAAACAGCAACTCGTTAGTGTAAGGCTTGAAACAGGGTTATTGTTGTGAACTAAAAATAAAATAATAAAACTAAAATAACAATCCATATATAAAAAACATGTTTGTTACTCGAAATAAAATGTTAAACTGAAATAAAATTTATATAAAAATCAAACATTTCATTTAGTTGCCAATGCATCAATTCTTATTTTATTTCAGTTTAAATTAAAGTGCTAAAATAACTAAAATTTAAATAAAAATTAATAACTAAACATTAAAAAATGACACACATTTACTAAAACTTTAAAATTTAAATGAAAATAAAATATAAAAACAAAATCTAATTCAAAATATTAATAAAACTATAATAATATATCAATGACCCTAAAATAACACTGACTTGAAATACAGTAGGTGTATCAAATAAAATTTCCATGATATTTGGTGTGATGAAGAGGAAATTTTCTCTCAAAAATCAATTTAACAAAAATACACTAGAAATTGTGAAATATTATTACAATTTAAAATAACTTTTCTAGTTGAATATATTGTAAAATGCAATTTATTGCTGTGATGCGCAGCTGAATTTTCAGCATCATTACTCCAGTCTTCAGTGTCACATGATCCTTCAGAAATCATTCTAATATGCTGATTTGCTGCTCAAGAAACATTCCTTATTATTATCAATGTTGAAACAGTTGCTTCATATTTTTGTGGAAACCGTGATACATTTTATTTTTTAGGATTCTTTGATGAACAGAAAGTTCAAAAGAATAGAATTTATTTGAAATATAATTTCTTTGTAACATTATAAATGTCTATGAATGCCACATTTGATTAATTTAATGCATACTTGATGAATAAAAATATTCATTAAAAATCATACTGACCCAAAACTTTTACATAGTAGTGTACAGTTAACACACTAACCTAGTCTAGCAGACTATCTGATATGCAGCGCATGCAAATTTGGGACACAGTCACTCTTTCATTCATGAACTAATTATATTAAGTGGAAGTCACTGTGTTTTATAGCCATAAGAGCTATAACTCTGGCTCAGAGTGCAGTGCGTACCGTCATTACCGGGGTGTTTGAGGACAGACACGGGGACCATGACGGTGGGTGGGGGAGAGTTGAGGGTGCCGGCAGCGCGGGCCTGCTGCATGGGCGGTATGGTGGAGCAGTACTCTGATGGGATGTTGGGATTGGGACTGGGCCCAGTAGGGCTCATCATTCTCTCATGGGCTTGAGCTGCACACAAACACACAAAATCTGCCATTCCTAAATCAGTCTTTTCAGTGTGGTGAATGAAAGGTCATGCTGGGTGAGAGAATGAGAGCGAGAAAGGAACAGTGGGTAAATGTTGTAGAAATGTATGAGTTCATCCTTTAATAACCTTTCTAAGAGATTTGACCTACCTAATTACCACTTATTTTGTTTCTTTCAAGTCAGGCACTTTGTGCAAAAACTATTCCCTCATTTCCCAAGCCTCCCCCCCTGAATTTAAAAAATCTGAATTTAAATCTTGAACCACACTCAAAACATTGTATTTCTGTCATTTATAGTTTATATAAATATTAATAATATTATAATTATTATTAATCCAGACCCTCCAAGTCAGATTAGAGGATATTGGGAGAGCATCTTGGGATTTGAGTGGTCTGATGAACACTGGGACCATTCTTGAGCTCACTCACACATCATCTATATCTGCAAGACATGGGCTAAGCCTGATACAATGTAAGATTCTACATAGAGTTTACTATACTAATGCTAAACTTGCTAAAATATACCCCTCTGTCAGCGATGCATGTAATAGGTGCAAGCAATCACCAGCCAATCATTCATATGTTTTGGAAATGCCCTAAACTACTTGATTATTTGATTAAGATATTTAAAACTTTGAAAGATGCCTTTGCCATAGATCATTTTACAAATCCACTTTTGGCCATTTTTGGGATGGTAATTGATGTTAACCTTTCAGTAACAGTCCAAAAGGCTTTAGCCATTACTACTTTACTAGCAAGACATCTCATCCTTTTGAAGTGGAAACATGTTTCACCCATTCTTTTGATACATGGCTGAAAGAAGTGCTTGCTTGCATTAAATTGGAAAAAATTAGATTGTCACTCATTGGTTCTTTAAGGACTTTTGACAAGGTGTGGTGCCCCTTTTTAGATTATTTGCTGACTAACTCTCTAGAAGCTTAACCTGAAGACACCCCCCCCCACCACCTTTTCTTTTCTTGTAAAGTGCTCTGTTTGTTAGAATTCTATGGCTACGTTCACACTGTCAGTTTTTGGGATTGACAACCGCATTTTCTTTACAGGTGTGAGTCTCGAAATGTCTCGTTCACACAGCAGCTCACAGTTGTGTTTAGAATACGGTTTGTACGAACGTGCAATGGGAGTCAAGCCCGTATTCCTTACCAGTAACCATAGCGACAGTGACCAAAGTAAAATCAAAGATGGCGACGTCCATAAAACTGAAAGTCTTATCACTTTCTGACACGACAAGAGTCCAATCGAGCCGCAAGTTATTTCATCAAATCTTTTAAATTTGGGTGGAGAGAGGAACATTTGAATCGCAAGCAATAACACAAAACTGATGGGAGCGGCTCCGGTGGAAAACTGACTGCAGGGCTCTAGACTGCGACCATTTTTTGAGAGTGTGCGAGTAAAAATTTGACGTGGTCGCACTTGTGCGAGTGCATGGTCTGCGCTGCTCCAAAGCGTCTGCTTCATACAGCGCGTAGCAGGAGAAAGATTTCACTGATCACGTGAAGAGAGGCGCTTTCAGCGCGAGCGCTTCAGTAGAGCCTGGTTTCCGCCCGTTTCACACCGCACGCGTAAGCAGAGCAGAGGCAGCGCAGAAGCGGTGCGTATGCAGAGCGGGAGCAGCGCGCGCCCATTGTGCTTTCACTCGCCGCGTCAGCACGAGCGCGAAGGTGCGCGCAGCGGACGGAGCGCAACGGAGGATTTGGTTTTCAAACTAAAGTAAAAGATCGCTTATTAAACCAGAGAAGGTGAACATGTTGGTATTCTTGTAGAGAAAACATGCAAGTCCTGTCAGCGACAGCCAGTTTAGTTTTACTTTTCTTTTTGTTTTCGTTTTGAAAAGCTTGTTATCTTTGCTGTTTACCTCACGTTACACTATGGAGGCTTTCCTTATTTTTTTAATATTATTATTATTTGATTCCTCAGTGTTTGCTAAACATTCTGTTATGTATTAGTCGGTATAATACAGCATGTGATGTGTCCTATGCCATGCCTAGTCTTATTTGTTTTTGTTAATAAATGTTATGTAAGCTAGTTTGCCATTGTAACCTACTGTTTTATTGTTGTTGTGCTTTTTAATTAAGAATAACAATGAATCCATCTTTTGTTTTAGTCTTAAAAAGTGAAAGGTGTATAGATATAAGCAAAACAGACCATTATCTTTTCTTGTAAAGCGTGACACCAAGATCGCGAATTTGAAAGTGAAAGCACACGAAAAAAGGAATTCCTGTCACAAAATTTAAATCACAAATAATACTGATGAAAAAGAACGGGTTGAATGTTGAACACTTTCGTTACCATATAACTATAAACTATGATAAAAGTTCATCAGCATGCATTGATTAATCAAATGTTGTATAAAAAAAAAAAAAATATTGCGACCAACTGAGAAAGTTAGTCGCACAAGTGCGACCAGTGGGAAGAATGAGTCTAGAGCCCTGGACTGGATCTAAAACTTTCAGATGACACACAGCTCATTTCTCCATCACTGTAAGTTACCGAAAACACACATGAAAACACGTATAAAACACACAACACACGGTAGATGTGAGTTTGTGTGGCAGAGCGGCTCTCTCTCGCGCTGTATGACGTGACATACAACTAGTTGTCCAGTCCTGTTCCGTTCACACAGCGCGTGTGTTCCGAGAATGCGGTTGTGAGTCCTGAAAATTTACAGGTGTGAGTTCGGTAACAGAATGCGGTTGTCACGCCCATAAATAACCGAACTGTGTGTGAACGTAACCGTATTAAGGACTAAAATACAGGATTGACAACCGTATTCTGCTGCTGTGTGAACGTGGCCTAATATTGTGTTTTCTTTTTCATGGGATGTTAATAGATTGAGGGAGGTTTTTACTGGGGTATAATATCGTAGAATAATAATTTCATAAAATCAGTGTTGTTATCTGTTGATTTGATGGTCCATGCAGGAAAATTTTATTAAAAAAATAAAATAAAAAATGTATGAGGTTTCTTATTAAAGGTTGTGTACAACTTTAGTTTACGAGACCCCCAAAAATTAAAATTAAGGCAATTTAATTAAGCGTTAATAAATTATTCAGTAAAATATAGTACTCCATATCTGACTTTACTTGACCTTTCGAATTATGTAATGGAAGAAATCTAATATGTAACTATCTAATACGCAAGTCTCATCCTAAATTATTTCAAAATTAATATATTTTGTTTTACTCACACATACTTCATAAAAAAAGAGTTAATAGTTCAGACAATAATTCAGTCATCATTTACTCATCCTCAAGTTTTATGATTTTCTTTTTCCTTCTGTTGAACACAAAAAAAGGAGATTTAGCACAAAAAGTTCCATAAAAGTAGTAGACGTGTGTGCTGTCGTCCATACCTTTGTAAATATTTACTGAAAATCCTGCACTCCACTGCAGCAGAGTGAATGTGTTTCAATCTGTTCCTCACACATTTAACTTCTGGATGACTTTCAATAGCACACTGGCAAGTATGAACTACTTTCATGGTGCTTTTCAGAGATTGACAACCCCTGATTTATATGCTTTTATTTTATGGAAAGAAAAGCAACAATGTTCTGCTTTTTGTATTCAACAAAAGAAAAAGTCATATGGCTTCGGAACAACATTTTGGGGTGAACTGCCACTTTAAATGCAGTGAAAGAGCAGTTCAAATGTCAAATATATTTATAATACACTACCATTCAAATGTTTAGGATGAGTAAGATCTTGTTTTTAAAGAAATAAATACCTTTATTCAGCATTGAATAATTGTTCAAAAGCGACAGCATTTAAAATGTCACAAAAGATTTCTGTTTCAAATTAATGCTGTTCTTTTGAACTTTCTATTCATCAAATAATCTGGAAAAATAAAATGCATCACTGTCTCCAGAAAAATATGAAGCAACAACTGTTTTCAACATTGATAATAATCAGAAATGTTTCTTGAGCAGCAAATCAGCATATTAGAATGATTTCTGAAGGATCATGTGACACTGAAGACTGGAGTAATGATGCTGAAAATTTACCTTTGATCACAGGAATAAATTAGTTCTAAAAACATATTCACATAAAAAAAACTGTTATTTTAAATTGCAATAATATTTTACAATTGTACAGTTTTTAATGTTGTCTGATCAAGTAAATGCAGCCTTGGTGAGCAATAGATACTTTTTTGAAAAACATCTTAAAGACTCCAAGCTTTTGAATGGTAGTGTATATAATGTACACTCAGGTTTCAAATATTTTGTTATAAATATCTATTGTCAAGTTGTTGACCTGTGGCAAACCAAATGATGACTAAAGTCCAAAGTACAAACCTCATTCAGCTGAGTCACATTCTAATAAATCAAACATTTACAAGCAAGAGTACTGAGCATCAATCATAGCACTGTTGTTATTAAAGTGATGGGTAACGAGCCACCAAACCGAACTCAAGAAACAGGACGTCCAGTGCAGCCACAGCCCAGTGTGCTGACACCTCCTCCAGCCGTGAGTCAGCCGCGCTGTGCATTATGTTGATTAAGGCTCATAGATGCTCATCGACCTGATTACACTGGCACTGCCTGTGACACCCGCAAACATGTCAGCTAGAAGCACGAAAGCAGAAATCTGCTGGCTCACTGTGAAAACGGCTACAACAAGAAGACAGATGGGAACTGTGAAGCCAAGAACCAGCAGGACGGAACGTCCTTCAGCATGTGGAAATTCACTAAAGACGGTGCAAAAAAGTTACAAACTTAAAGAGTTAACCAGATAAAACAATCAATTACACTTCGAGCCTCAAGAGGGCTCGATTTCGATTCAGTTCAGTGAGCTTACCTCATCCTGAATTAACTCTCTTCCAGGTTAATCACGGGTTGCATGTTAGTCTCCCAGGACAGCGTTAGTGTGCGCCGAGCGAAGGAGGAAGTGTCCCCCTTGCTGTTAAGCAAGAGCGAGTCCACGAGTGAGTGAGATAGAGGGCGCATCCTTGAGCCTCTCTCATCCCGGACGGGGCGCAGCTCACTTCCGCAAGCTCACACTGAGTTCTCGTCTGTCCTGGACAAGGCGAACGTCTCTGGCTGCGAGTGCAAGCTCAGTCTGTCCGTCACACACACGCACAGAGGTCGTATTAAATGGCTGCCCTGGGCTGAGAGTAGTGACAAACCCTCCTCGCCTGAAGATGAGATGTGTGTGTGTGTGTGTGTGTGTGTGTTTATGTGTGTCTAACTCTATTCCTCAACCCAGAGAGTGAATGAGAGAGAGTGTCACGAATACTGCACCAGGTGGGTCCTATACCACACACACACACACACACACAAACACACACACACACTCAAGGACATGCACCAGTGCCCTGGCTCCACCCAGCCCTGCACCAAACCCTGCGAGAGCTGGCTGGCGACTCGCAGCACTGACGTTCTGTGATGAATGTCCTTTTTAATGTGCAAATGGACCGCACGCTCGGCCACACACCGCGTGCCAGCCTCTTTTTATAGACCAGCCAGGACAAAAATAAATTAATAAATAAAGCTTTGATCTTCTCCATTAAATCAGCCCTTGAAAAATAAAAGAGCTTCAGATGTTTGGTCCAAAAAAATGTTGGACATAAATGAAAAGGATAGGGGATCTGCTTCTTCTAAAAGGAATGCAAGTGAGCCAGTGTTATTATTGCTAACTGAATCTAAAAAAGTAGTAAAGCTTAAATTAAATAAAATACACTTATGAGATTAAGAACTTAAAAATGCTGCCTTGGTAACTAAGTGAAATAAATGTAAGTACTAAAATTCTCAAACTGAAATAAAAAAAATATTACTAATAAAAACAAATTGTACAAAAGCACAAAAAATTACTAAAAACAAACATTAAACATTAAAAATTAAAAAATAAAAGCTAATTCAAAATATTAATAAATATTATATAATAAAAAATAAAAAAAGAGTTTATAAATAATACTAAATTAACAAAATGACATAAACCTAAATTAAATTAAAAAATAAATCTGAAGATACAAAAATAAAAACTAAACCAAAATATTTATTAAAACTATAATAGTAGAAATAATACTAAAATAACAGTCATGACAGCATTGCATCAACTAAGGACATCAGTGACATTACATTGTTACATAATTGTATAAAAAGCTATTAAAAACATCTATGAAGGTTAAAAAAGTATAGGTATAAATAATTAAACTGGGAATTCACTGCTGGCAAGATGTGCACTTAATAATGGTTGGTTGTCTATGCAGTAGAAACACAAAAACTTGAAATCTGTGCTACATGATTGGAGAAAACAGAGGAGAAAGGGATCAGGCGTTCGGTTTTGTCAAAAACTTCATCACTTTTGAAGACTTTTTACTGCACAAAAACCATTGTCTGCCTTTTGATGATCACAACGTCTCACAAACATGTAAAGCAACCAACTACAGTTTGTTTTGCTTCAGTGCCTATAACAGGTAGGTTCATCTGACATACACTGCCAAATAAAGAAAATGATTGTGGTTGGTAATAGTGTTGATTCACACCAAAAACCATACTTACAATATTAGCTGTATCAACTTATAAAAGATAACATTAATATTTAATCTAATTGTAGACTTTACTCATAGAAAGTTTTGTGAATGTGACGTCAACATGCACTTTAATGTTTTTATCATTCATTAGATGAAAAAAAGCACTGAAATTGATTCCAACGATATTGTTTCTCTATGTTGTTATCCTTTTTTTTTTTTTTGTGGATGACAATTTTCTTAGAGTTAGAAAGTTTATTTAAACTTTACAGTCATGGCCAAAAATATTGGCACCCTTGGTAAATATGATCAAAGAAGGCTGTGAAAATTAATCTGCATTGTTAATCCTTTTGATCTTTTATTTAAATTCACAAAAATCTAACCTTTCATTAGATAATAAGAATTTAAAATGGGAGGAAATATCATTATGAAATAAATGTTTTTCTCTAATACACGTCAGCCACAATTAACGGCACCCTTTTATTCAATACTTTTTTAAACCTCCATTTGCCAGTTTAACAGCTCTAAATGTTCTCCTATAATGCCTGATGAGGTTAGAGAACACCTGACAAGAGATCAGAGACCATTCCTTCATCCAGAATCTCTCCAGATCCTTCAGATTCACAGCTCCATGACGGTGCTTCTTCTCTTCAGTTCATCACTCATTTTCTACAGGGTTCAGGTCAGAGGACTGGAATGGCCATAGCAGAAGCTTGGTTTTGTGCTCAGTGACCCATTTTTGTGTTGTTTTTGAGGTTTGTGTTTGGATTATTGTATGGTTGGAAGATCCAAACATGGCCCATTATAAGATTTCTAACAGGGTCAGTCACTTATTGATTTTTTATCTGTTGTTATTTGATAGAATCCATGATGCCATGTGTCTAAACAAGATGTCCAGGACCTCCAGCAGAAATATAGGCCCACAACATAAAAAATACAGCAGTATATTTCATTGTACACATGGGGTACTTTTTATCCCTGTGTTCACCAAACCCATCTTGAGTGTTTGCTGCTAAAAGCTATTTTTTTTTTAATTTCATCTGACCATAGAAGCCAGTGCCATTTGAAGTTCCAGTCGTGTCTGATAACTGAATATGCTGGAGTTTGTTTTTGGATGAGCTAGGAGAATTTTTCTTGAAACCCTCCCAAACAACATGTGCTGATGTAGGGGCTGTTTGACAATTTTTTCAACTATTTTCTGCAATTCTCCAGCTGTGGTCCTTGGAGAGTCTTTAGCCACTCAAATTCTCCTCCTCGCCGTGCATTAGGACGATATAGACCCACTCTTCCAGGCAGTTTCGTAACATTTTCTGTTGATTGGAAATTCTTAATTATTGCCCTGATGGTGGAAATGGGAATTTTCACTGCTCTAGCTCTTTTCTTAAAGCCACTTCACTAATTTGTAAAGCTCAATTATCTTTTGCTGCACATCAGAAATATATTCTTTTGTTTTTCTCATTGTGATGGATGATTAAAGGAATTTGGGCTTTGTTTTCCCTCCTATTTATATTTCTGTGAAACAAGAAGCCATGGCTGGATAATTTCATGTTCATTATCACCCTGGAGTGCTCAAAATTGTAAATATGAATGGGAATATACTTCAGAGATATTTTACTCATAAGAATTTCTAGGGGTGCCAATAATTGTGTCCAACGTGTATTTGAGAAAAAACATTTATTTCATAATGATATTTCCTCCCATTTTAAATTCTTATTATCCAATGAAAGGTTAGATTTTTGTGATTTTTTTTAAATAAAAGATCAAAAGGATTAACAATGCAGATTAATTTTCACAGCCTTCTTTGATCATATTTACCAAGGGTGCCGATATTTTTGGCCATGACTGTATGGTTATAGTTCTCGTTTTTTGGTGTGAATGCACCTTTCTGCCAGAACTAATACAGATACAGTTTTAAAATTGTTAAAATTTTTATTTTTTTAAAAGAATAGAGTTCATATCACAACTATAACGATAACGGCACAGAGGAGTGATACCTCTGGAATCGCTTTCAGAACAATTTTTTCCCAGCTGTAAATGACAACGTTATCATTATTGCTATCGTTTTAGCCTTTACAGCTGATTACTTCACAGATATAACTAATACATACTAAGTGCATCAAACAAAGCTCTTTCAAAGATTTAATGCCAAAGAGTGCTTTTGAGTAGTTCTTCCTCAAAAACACTCATTTTATCAACCTAATTTCTGTTTACCACATTACACCAGTTAAAAATAAACCATGGTTCAATCTGTGGCAGTAGTTCATGTAGGCCTAAGTATAGAAATGGGTCATACCCATTTCTACACCGACATGAACCACTGTCACTGATTGTCGGCCTTTAAAGAAATAGTTCACCCAAAAATGAGAAATTGCTGAAAGTTCACTCCTTCTTAGGCCTTCAAGATGTAGACGAGCTTGTTTCTTCATCAGATTTGGAGAAATTATCATTACTTCCCTTGCTCATCAATAGATGCTCTGCAGTGAATGGGTGCCATCAGAATGATAATCCAAACAGCTGATAAAAACATCACAATAATCCACAAGTAATCCACACCACTCCATTAAGGCATTTTAACTTAAAACTGCTGTTTAAGCCTAAATACAAAACTATAATCCATAGTAGGGTTGGGCGATATCTACAAAATTGGCATCGGACAATGTCTACAGTGAAACATCGTGATGGACGATGACATCGGGGGAGTTAGAAGGTGTGCCCGAAGCATGAATCCGTATTCAGAAAGGCACGGAAAACAAATAATGATTGCTAACGGTTGCCTGTTACATTACAGTACAAAACATTTTACTTACCACATAAACGGAGTAAGGAGAGATAGTTTATCCATAGTATAAACAGAGTACGTGTGATCGCGAATCTCGAAAGTAAAAAAACGATCGTGCATTCAAAAGCAGTTTCAATGCCAGGCATAATAGCGGCTCGCTCGATGCATGCAATTTATATACAATATAATTACCCAATATAGAACTGCGAGAGAAACTACTGAAATATATATTTTCCTCCTATCTCTTATTTATTTCCTTTAGGGGTTCCATAGTACACGTAATTTTCTTTCCGAACACGGGGGGGTGGGGTTATGGTAGAGGATCACGATGCCGGCTCAACATTGTGATGGCTATCAGCAATCGGCGATGGACAATGGCATCATCTATCGGCCCAACCCTAATCCATAGGACTGGATTTTAGACGGAAGCAATGGCTTGAAGTTAATAACATCTTAATGATGGATTTGTTTTTTACAAACACGCAGCTTTTGATTGTCAAGATGAATGGATTCTCACTGATGGACTGGAGTGAAGTGGATTACTTGGATTATTGTGATGTTTTTATCAGCTGTTTGGACTCTCATTCTGACGGCACCCATTCACTGCAGAGGATCAATTGGTGAGCAAGTGATGGAATGCTACATTTCTCCAAATCTGTTCCAATGAAGACACAAATTCATCTTGGATGGGTGAGGACATTTTCAGCAAAATTTCATATTTGGGTGTACTATCTCTTTAATGTTTGGTTGTTGTAATGGATGTTTTTAAAGGTACAGTGCATTGCATCCACTTGAACATATTGAATTCATTTTTATTAAGCCAGCTGGGGAGTATATTAAAGTGGTTTAGCACTCACCTCTCTGTATGGTAATATGGCAGATGACACAAACCCTGGCCTCTTTGTCCAGATATTTCAGTCTGCATTTGCGGTTGCAACAGTTTGCACAGTACACCTGCAAAGCAGACAACATTATTCACTCAAACACTGGATAAACGTAGTACTTCATCAGACATAAACCTGGAGAAAACTCTCTGGTGTCCTTTAGCCCATTTTATTTATTGGCCCAGTATGTCTTGAAAACAGCAACTCAGTGCAGCAATTCAAGCGGGAAACTATATCAGCGCTAAAAATACATTCTGCTGACCCAGCAAATCTGCATCTATATTTAGCACCTCCAGAGCAGAATAAACACCACACTGACGTAATGAAAACAAAAGACCTCGCACCAATACATAAAATGAGTACTTTTGCGGTCTAAGGCAGTGGACTACAGGTTTAAGGCTTTCCTGTGGTTATAAATAAACTAGAACACAATGGCACAGACCTTTGCTCGAAATGAACGCAGCTGACTGCATGTTAATTCATCGATTCACACTGCGGTTATTTGCCTTTCACCTCCAAAAGTCAGGGCACACTCAACTACTAGACAAAGTTACAAAGTCACTTTCAGAACTGAAGCAAACACATTAGTAAGACTCTAATTAAGTTCATTTATGCAAAATAAACCCTGTCAGGGTGATCGGGATTCAAATGTAAAAGAGTTTATTTTGAAATAATGACTGTCTGACTGTGCATATCTTGCTTATTATGAAGATACTTACTCGATAAATAATAAGTGGACATGAAATATTGATCAGAGTTTAAACTATTTTGTTATGTGAGAAGAAAGAGTACAGAGTAATATAGCAAGTAAATCACCTCCCTGGGACAATGGTCAATTATACAAATAAAATAAAATGAAATAAAATAAAATAAAATAAGACTTTGGGGTCTGTGAGATAATAAAAAAAAAAAGTACAATATATTTGTGTTAGATTTTTTTTTAATAATGTATAGGTAAAATCGCTCTGTTCAGTTTGTATCATGCTGCTGTGATCACAGGTTCAGTTCAATAAATACTTAATATGCATGCACTAATTAGATTGATTTGAGACAGATATAAATAACCAATATTGTAACAATTCTGTTTTTTTTTTAACATTCAGTTTTTTAAAGAGGCCCTTTTACCAGAGGTTTACATACATCCATGTTTATATACATTCAGCCATATAGTGCCGTAAAATACTTCATAATACTACTGCAGCTAATTATTATTATTATGTATTATATCCAAATATTAAATATATAACTAGTGAAGTTTAAAATTTTACGTTAATGTAAAGTCAATGTTTTTGAAAGAAGACTCTTCTGCTCAAGACTGCATTTATTTGATCAAAAATACAGTAAAAACAGTAGTATTGTGAAATATTATTACAATTTAAAATATCTATTAAAATTTCAAGGAGAAATTTGAATATTTTAAAATATAATTTATTCTTGTAATCAAAACCGAATTGTCAGCATCATTACTGTCTCTAGTGTCACATGATCCTTCAGAAACCATTCTAATATGCTGATTTGCAGCTAATTAAAGTTTTATATTATTTATTATTTACTGAAAACAGGTGCATCTTATTTCAGTGGAAACCATGATAAATTAAATGTTTCAGGATTCTTTGATGAATAGAAAAGAACAGCATTCATTTGAAACAAATCTTTTATAACTTTATGGTCACTTCTGATCAATTTAATGCATCCTTGCAGAATAAACGTATTAATTTCTTTAAAAAAAAAAAAAAACTATTTAATATCTTCCAAATAATTGAGGGTACAGACACTGAGAGACAACAAGCTCACCTTCCCACATGCTCTGCAATGATGTCTCCTCTTGGTAAAGGTAAACTTTTGCTCACAATTCATGCAGTTAGGAGCCTCGGAGTCCGGCACCCAAGGGGGCTGCTTTGACCCCAGACCCTCGGCCTCGTGTCCTGGTGGATCAGGACTCTCTCCTGGGTATGGTGGAGGCTCTGAAAGCTCGTCATGGCCATAATTGGCATCATATTGCTGATAAGAAGGGGGTTCACAGTTATTTTCATCTATGTTGGGAGAAATTTGTGAGCCATTCTCTGCAGAAAGGCCTGGCACATCGGGTTCAGCATAGCCGGTTCGGTGTCTTTCAGATGGAGGCCGTGCAGTTTGGTTGGACAACTGCTTTGGTCTCGCCCCACCGTAATTTGACTCTTGGTCGGGGGCGCAAACTGACTGAATCTCAACAGGGTTGGTTGCATTTTCATGGCTAATTGTTTGTGTGGCGTCTGTCCTCAGCGGGCTGCTGTCCTGAGATGAAGAAGAAATGTTCGAACCTTCGCTCTCCTCCAGATATTGAAGAGAACCATCGCTCTCAGGAGAAGCAAATGTCTCAACTTTGCAGCTCTGCAGTTCCTCATCTAAAAAGCCTTCCACGTTTCCGTTAAATTCTGAAAAGCCGTCATCTACGAAGTTTTCTGCACCTGCGTCAGAGTTGATTTTCACACCCTGACCCATCAGAAAGGCGTCCAGCTCCTCATCCGTAACCATCATCACGGTCTGGTCGCTTTCAGGAAGGTAATCGTTGGTGATACTGAACTCGTAGGAATAATTTGGGCTTTCTGAATAGGGCGGAGACGGGTTGCTTTCGCACAACTCTTTATCTGTCGGTGACAAGTTGCGCTTAAAGTTTCTTTCAGGGTAATGGCCTGAGACAGCAGTTGCCCTTTCTGTGTTCGACATGATTTGGACAAGCTCAGGTTCATCTTCAGGTGAGGAATCAGCCCTATTGGAGGAGAACGGAGTTGTGGGTTCTTCTAACGGAAGAACTAACTCTTCAGCCTCTTGAATTGCTGAATTGTTTTCCAGTTCAGCCTCATCTTTGGTTTCAATCACTGCTGCCTGTGGGTCTAAAGATGCCACAAGGGATCCACACATAGATACAGCCATCGGTAAGCAAGATAGAGAAGGTTCCTTCTCCAGGGAGGGACTTCCAGCTGAATCCTCTGGATTTTTGACACTGAGATCTTCAGACAGTTGGGTATCTGTTGAGTCCGGCTGCAGCGATACAGCATGCTCTTCAGTGGTTGCTGAAACAGCTTCATTTGTAGCATGAGGAATTGAATTACTAACATCTTCCTCATTCACTGAGACTTTGCATGGAGAACTGTTCTGATCATTGGAGTTTGAGCCTTCAGGACGAGAACTTTCAATCTGATTGCACTCCAAAGGTGTGATGCTACTTGAACCATGAGGGTCACCAACGGCCGGTAAAATGACATCTAGCAGGCTGAATGAGTTATAGTTAATCTCAGAGTCATATTTTGGTAATTCACCAGCGTTAGAAGCATCTTCTGAAGTTGATACTACAGGACTCTCGAAGTCTACTAGCAGCTCCTCGTTAGTTTGTTTCTCAGGAACGTCCAGCTCTTTAAAATCCTCCGGACTATCAGCTTGCTGGAGGTTTGCAGAACCCGTATCATTCACCAGGTCACACACAGGCTTTAGGGAGCGGTCCGGACAAGGAGGAGCCGAACTTTTGATGCCTCTGCTATCAACAGAGGACAGGAGGTCCACACCTGTGAGTGGCCGTTCATTTGAATAAGAATCTTTTTGGTTTAAGGTAATACTTTGTGATGTAAGTCCATATTGCAGGGCATTGACATCTGGGAGTGTTTGCGAGACCACATGTTGCTCTGGTATGAAGCTCTGCAGGTCCAAATGGTGACCAGGGACAACCGTGGAGTCCGGACAAGGAGGGCTTAGAAAAGTGGTGGGCTTGTTCTCAAGCTCCTCTGAAAATAAAGTGAAACATCATATTAATTTATAATGTAGCAAAAACATCAGAATAATAAAACAATTAAAATAAATGTTATGATACCATAAAACTGACATAAAATTATAAGATCAGACAACATATATAGGATATATATTGTTACACATATTATATATTATGAATAACACATCATATATGAGATTTGTCCAGTCAAAAGTTTGAAATAATAATAAAAAAATTATGATTTTATGAAAATATTATTGTAATTTAATATTTTTTTAAATGTAATTTATTCCTGTAATACACAGCTGAAATTTTAGCATCATTACTTCAGACTATAGTGTCACATGATCCTTCAGAAATCATTCTAATATGCCGATTTGTTGCTCAGGAAACATATCTTATTATTATCAATGCTAAAAAAAGTTTTGATGCTTCATATTTTTGTGGAAAGTACCATAACACAGTCATGTCCAAACTCAAAGGTTTGGGGCAAGTACAATTTAAAAAAAAAATGTACTAAAGATTTCTATTACAAATAAATGCTGTCCTTTTGGTTTCAGCATTTATTTATAAAGGGAATATATTTATAAAGGGAAGTGGCCACACACCACTTCCCTTTCCCCCTTTTGAACTTTCCATTCAAATAATCCAGATTTTTTTTTTTTACATTATTTCCATGAACATATGAAGCAGCAAAACGCTTTTCAACATTGATAAACTTAAGAACAATTATTAATAATTGAGCACCAATAATAACTAATAATAATTTAGCAGCAAATCAGCATATTTCTGAATGATCATGTGACACTCAAGACTAGAGTAATGATGCTGAAAATTCAGCTTTGCCATCAAAAGAATAAATTAGAATTTTAAAATATATTCAAATATAAAACAGTTATTTCAATTTATAATATTTTACAATTTTTCAAAAACTACCAACATATGATAAAACTTATGACATAAACTATAGGATACATACTTATACAGAACGTATGATCAATTAAATGAATGGCAAAAGTGGTCGAATTTACATCAATTTACACCCTAAAGGAATTGTGTCCTCACCAATTTGGAAGTGCAAAATTAATATCTGTAATACTATAATATCAGTAAAGCAAAAGTCTCAAACCTGCATTGAGTTCAAAGTCATCCAAAAGCTTGTCCAGGTCGCACACAGCAGCCTTAAAATAACTGTCCATCCTAGGAAGGGGTACGATACACCTCACTTACTCCTGCAGAGAAACTGGGGCAGTTAGGACAGAAAGTTAAAAATACTAATTTTTTTACAAATATAAAATGTCTCTGTCTTAGGAATCTAACTAGGGAATACTTGGTAGTTACTGACAGTAATAGAAAAAATAATAAGAATCATTAAGAAAATAAGAAACAAATAGACAAGCTGTTCTCAATGCTTAAGTACAAATAAGTAAAAAGTGGGGACAAATATGTATGGCTATTATTTAATATTGAAGATTTGTATAATTGTAAGATTAAATATTTTCAACATCTGAATTCACAGTAACGGTTTTGGATGTTTACTTTGATTTCACCAGGTCTGCAATGCAAATCAAAGATTTGACAAAGAACACGTTGTAAACAACAATACATTATAAACAAGAAACTATAAATACAAAAACAATATACTAAATTAATTCACTCAGACTATGGTAAACATCTAACGTAAGATTCCTCTGTCATGAGCTATGATATCAACCTTTGTTTCGAAAAGGCTGTTAATTAGTCATCTAAATGAACTGGATAACGTTTACTTAGTGCTTATTAGTCCTATTATTTTCAATATTAATAATAACATCATTATTTATCTAAGATAAAGTCTCTAATTACCCATATGAATATAATTTACCAGCTCACTGCAGTCAAAAACTAATAAAGCACACCATTCAGCCCGTTTCAGCACACAATAATAAAGCTTTCGTAACGTCAACCCCAAAATATAAAAAATAAACAGTAAGTTAACTTACTATTTTCATAAAGTTATATTAGCTGTTCAGTTATCATTAGCAATCTGCTAACTAGCTTCTAGCTGTTAGCGTCTAATCACACACAAACATAAATACAACCCAAGTGGCTGGAATATTCTTTTTTATGATACCATTCCGCTTAATTAGCTACCTTAATATGTATCATTGTTCAGTTGTCTTCGTTTGTTGGCTGTATTCAGATGAAATGTTAGTGTATTTCACTGTTAGCAGCTAGCTAATGTTTTCTTTTCCCTCAGTAAATTCCACAGTCGACTGCGCGAGCGACCATTTCCACCCGGCGCGAGACTCGCTGTTTAAAGGGGACGCGCACTATTTTTGACACTGAATTATAGACCAGGGTAGCGTCATATTTAATTTTTGACAGGAATAAAAAAAAAATGAGTCAGTAAGGGACTGAAGTACATCGTGTTCAATGGACTGTATTGTTGTTTAACAACTGCGTCTTTTCGGAGAGGAAGAAGAAAAAAATAACTTCCAGGAGCCAAAAACTGCATACAATTAACTTACAACAGTTTTGAAAGCTGTGAGTTTGCTAAAATTACGTGATCTTACGTGAGCGTTAATACAGTGCGTACCATTGTAAAGAACACAAGTCATTCATTCCCTCACAGCCTCGTTCATCCAAGTATGTAGGCGGCTAACCTGACAAAGGCCTTATAAGTTATAATTTAACTTAAGTTAGCCTATATAACATTCTGAGTGTTCACAGAACGTTCAACACGTCAATTTTTTTAAATGTTTTTTCTTGTATATGTGAACTCTACAGAAAACAAATATGTTCTAAGAACGTTTTCTAATATTCAAAATTATATTTCTGAATGTTGTCTGAAATGTCTAGTGTTGTTTTTATTGGTTATGCCAATGTTAAGGGAACATTTTATTTCATCATTTTGCAAACATTACGAGAACGTTACCTTTGAATGTTCTCTATAGACAAACGTCCAACTAAAACGTTTCTTTAAAAAAATAAAAAATAAAACCTTCCATGAACAATATATATCTAAATGTTGTTGTGTTAACGTTTTGAGAGGATTATTAAAAAACAGAAAACTTAATATGAACATTTGTTCATACTGTTCATACCATGCTTTTCTCTCCAAAGGTCTGTTCCCTGTTAGCTAGGATGTTAATATTTCAGTATTTTATTCTGTGTGTGTGTGTGTGTGTTTATTCATACAGCAACACAAATACACAGAACATTTAAAATTAAAAGTTAGTCCTTAGGATTATCTAGCTGTTACTGAAAGAGTTCCTATTCATTAATTATTGCTGTGAGAAGGTGAGGTGGACCATAAAAAGACATAGGCCTATTTGCAAATCAGTTATGCAGCTCAATACCAGTGTGTTTTAGCAGTTTGATATAAGAAGGTGTTGTAAATGTTTATTACAGATCATATTTGTTTGAGGTAATAATAAGTAACTGATCTTCTTCATTTTCATCTTAAGCAATATTTTGTTGCATAATAGTTTTGTTTTCACCTGAACAACACTACATCCTTGTTTTAAAGCAGGCACTGAGCATATTTCCACATATTCTTCCTCTATATGCTTCTTTAGTTCCTCAACTTACTGAATGAAAACTGCTTTCCGTGTTTCAACTGAAAGTCATTGTCTCTTTGCCTTTTCAAGTTTTATCGAAAGATGTTTGGAAATAAATCACCCTGACAGCACATGAAGAGATAACTCTTGTTTACACAGTAAACACAGTAAAAACAGCATGTTGTTTTCCCCAGCAAATGATGCAGATTAAGCAAGATGCAATACTGATGATCTGCAAATATGTCAATCACAGAAACTTAGGTCAGGAAAGACAGCACCATTGTAGATTGAAGACGGCACGAGGAACGGCATCCACAACATGAAACTCATATCCACCTTCTGATTTGAATATAAATTACATCTTTATTGTGAAGAGGAAGCACAAACTCTTCCTGTAGTGAGTCACGTGTGTGATTTATTCAAAATATATCTCATTAAATACTGTTAATATCCCCAATGTGCACTTTTATAACTACTTTACTTTTAAAATGACTTCAGTAATGTATTATATTACTCTCTAATGTAAACCAATATATTACTCTTCAAAAAATGTATATACCTGTCCATGATAAAAATCATGCAAATGATGTCTGAGAGTCTGCACACATTAGTCACCAGTTTCAGTCAATGCTGTCATTGCTCTTACAGCCCGTGAGAAGAAGAAAGAAGTTTCTAATGAATTATGACAGCAGATCAGTTTTATTCTCCCTCTTCAGGTGAAGTCTTCTAGTCTCTGCTGACGTCACACGCAGGGATAGGCTGCGTCACGTGGTACAACTTTCCAAACCTGTGTGTGTTTTCCGAAAAAACTGTAGAGGAAGAAAAACCTCTTTGATAGCGGAAAAGGTAAGACGAAACCATCCTTAAAGTGTATTATTGAATCTTTATGTACAATACCCTTATGTATATGTAAAACTAAGCCGCATTTCTAAAGATGTGATCGTTGTTGTTTTATTATAAACACATCTGTCTGTCAGTGCTGTTGTTGTCATGTCGTTTAGTTCCAGTTTACTAAACGTTCTTTTGCTTTATATTTGAAATATGTCTTAAAGAAAGCAGAGATATTAGTTTTGAGAGTAGATCTACGCACTATTTAGGATAAATAACCATCATTTAAACTTCGCTGACCTGTTGATCCCGCAGTGTTTTTCTTAAGCGCGCCTTGTTTCAGTTTAGCATGGAATGTATGAATAGATTCATTGTAGAATTTAAATGGCGCGTGTAATAATACATGTTGTATTATTCATTACTGGTAATTAGTTACATTGTTGAATTACTGCCAGCAACCCACAAAAACGATTAGCTTGTACTATGGTATTTATATATCACATATGGTCAATAAGCATAGCATTACTTTTGGTACCTTTTAGTACTTTTGTTAGTGTCATATGATGTATACAGGTATTTTTGACTCTTCATGAATGTGTTGATTGCATTTATTAATATAGAACTTTCTTCTTCTTATTGTCTGTCTTTCAGGCCTTTGGATTCACATATATCAAATGAAGTTTTACACACTAAACTCAAGGCCAATGTAAGTCTTGCACAGTGTCTGCGTGTGAAAGGTATTCTATAAAAGTGTCTTGTTTTTTCTCATTCGTAATATTTTTCTCTTGTTGTTTCATTAGGTAAACTATGCTTAAGGAAGAATGTAACATGGAGATTGTTGTTTTCTTTATTTTATGCTGTTGACGCAGCGTTAGTAGTCTGTGATTACCCAATCAGACGTCTAGTTCTTGAACAGGCATGTTCAATTCTGTCTCTGTGGTTGTCTTGATTCTATCTGTGTTGTAAATGTTTGGGTTACAGTCGTATCTCCTGTGGGTCTAGAGTTAACGCTCTTGCTAGTGGATGACGGGTTACTGTTTCATTCGCTGCTATGTTCAAGTTACAAAGTTGGACCGCCTGACCTGGGGAGCACCTGTGTCCGAGAACATATATTGTACATAGATCAATATAAACATTTATCACACATCTTTGGAATACTTGGCCAATTTTAGCATTACATAGTCAAATATTTTTGCATAATTATGCTAAAGTGTATAATTGTCCCACATAGCAGTTCTAGTTTCTGACTCTGCATTATTACTTATTGCATACTCAATATATAATTCCATTTAGCAAGTTCACTTCTTCATCCCTTTAAGACACTGTTGCTCCTAAGGGTTTCTTGTACCACTTCCTGGTATCCCGTACGGTGGTTATTTGTGTCGATAGCCTCTTATGTGCTTTGGAGAAGGGTTTTTGCATAATATCTTCATGCTTTAGCTTTTTCTTGTGCTCTTTCACTTGTAGAGAGGCATTTCCTGCACCGTAAGTCACCGAAATCATTAAGCTTTATCTTGGTTATTAAAAACCAATATACAAGCAGACAATTTTGCATACTTTGCTACAGTTTCTGAAATATTAACATGAAGCATCTAGCACACAATATCTACTCTATAGGCCTAATAGTGGTTCTCAATTGGTTTTGCAAACAGTGTTTGATTGGATGCACTTCCTTTGACGTCAACAACAAAGGTTATGGGAAATAGGAGTTCCTCCTATTTAAAAGTCAATAAAGCTAGTTATTTGTTATATTTGCAAAACTAAAATAAAACGCAGATGCTTGACCGACTGTAGAGTAGGTTTGACTCAATCCAAATCTTAAATTTAAGAAGAAAGTGCAGTGCTCACTCTACAAGCTAAGCTTAATTATAGTCATTTGCATTGTTCACAACAGACCTGTGACCAATTTTTGGGTCACAACCCACTGGTTGAGAACCACTACTCTAAAAGAACTAAAACCAGTTTCCTAGATCTTTTCCTAAACCTTTTTACTTCATGTTCCTTTAAGGATAATTGCATATTCTGGAGGAGACGCCATTCTTCATTGTCTATAATAGCGGTTCTCAACTGGTTTTGCTTCAGGGCCCAGATTTTACATTGCACATCAACTCATGACCCAAAACTGTACCATAATTGATATAGAAGTAAGCAAAAATGTATTTACCATCAAACAGTGTTTGCACTTCCTTTAACATCACAACAACAAAGGTATCGGAAATCAGGAACCTACTTCTATTTAAAAGTTGATAAGACTACTTATTTGTTTTAACTTTGCAAAATAGAAGGAAATAAAAGACAGATGCGCAGCCAGCCAAGAATAGAAGAAGTTTTAGAATTTTAGAATAAAAGTGCGACTCTCACTCTCTTTAAACTAGTCATTTGCAATTTTCAAAACAGACTTCTGACCAATCTTTGGGTCACGAACCACCAGTTGAGAACCACTAATCTACAAGAACTAAAACCAGTTTTCTAGATCTTTTCTAAAGCCTCTTTACTTCATGCTCCTCTAGGGATAATTGCAAATTCTGGAGGAGACTCCATTCGGCATTGTGTCCAAAACATGCCCCACTACAACGACGTACCCACAGGCTCACTCCCGAGTCTTCACAGCTTGACTGATCACAGGACATCTGACTCTTTATACTCCGAACCTCTTCCACCTCCTCCCCTACCGGACCAGCCACCGATAGGCCCCGAATTTGACCCCAGCGGAAGCGAGGATAACGGGGACTCAGCCATCGACATCAAACCCATCCACCGTTTCATCCCAGACTCATGGAAGAACTTCTTCAGGTCCAGCAGCGGAAGCAGCAAGTTGAAGTCAATGTTGGGCTCGAGCAGCAAGAACACGACCAGTGACGGCGTTCGTTGTTCTCCGCCGCACTCGCCGTCGGTTCCCGGTTCCTACCGCGACCCGTACGGTGGATCTGGAGGCAGTTATAACTCGCGTAAAGAGCGTGAAGCAGTGCTGTTGGGCAACACTGTGGAGTCCGTTGACGGCCGTACGGTGCACACTGCTTTGACATACGGCGAAAAAGTCGAGGAATACAACCAGCGCTACGCCTACATGAAGTCTTGGGCTGGACTTTTACGTATTCTTGGTTGCGTCGAGCTGCTTCTTGGAGCAGCAATTTTTGCATGCGTTTGTGCTTACATTCATAAAGACAATGAGTGGTATAACATTTTTGGATACTCGCAGCCTGGTGGGGCTTACGGAGGAGGTTACGGAGGTTACGGAAGTTACGGAGGTTACGGAGGCGGTTCTGGCAACGCCAACTACACCGGACCCAAGACGCCGTTCATCCTCGTGGTGGCGGGATTGGCGTGGATAGTGACCGTTATTATGCTCGTCTTGGGAATGACCATGTACTATCAAACTATCCTTCTGGACTCAAATTGGTGGCCTTTAACGGAGTTCTTCATAAACCTGGCTCTTGCGCTCTTGTTTTTGGCGGCTGGCTGCGTGTACGTAAATGACACTATTCGAGGTGGACTCTGCTCCTATCAGTACTTCAATAATGGCATCAATGGCGCTTTCTGTCGCACTGAGGCTGGGCAGACGGCCGCTATCATTTTCCTGTTCTTCACCATGATCGTGTACTTGGTCGGAGCCATAGTGTGTCTAAAACTGTGGCGGCACGAAGCGGCTCGACGACTACGAGAACGTAATGGGCAGGAGGTGAGATTTTCTATTTTGGTTTCTATTTCTGTTGCATACTATATACTAAAAGTGTTAAGTATCAGTATGTAAAGTTTTTGTCATTTTTATTAGTTGCTGTTTTTTTTAATATGTCTGTGTAGTTTTTTTAATTCATTTATTTCTGTTTTAGTATCAATTATTGTAATACATCAAGTTAAAGTTAAACTAAATGAAAATATGAAATGTTACTTTGGCAAGTGGCTGAAATAGAATAATTATAGGGGTCATTCCGTGTCAACTCAACCAGAGGTCCCAGGCTCAAATTTTTGATTTTGCTAATATTTTTTCTGAAGAAAGACTGACAAGTATAGTGAAAGCCAAAATATTAAATGTCATGGATAAATATTTACTGAGTAATTCACTATTTTGTAGAGGGGGGTCAAAATGGCAATTTTCACCTGAGATTCAGAGCCAAATTACAAGGGGGTAAAAAATGACTTCAGAAAGATGGCAGCATCAAAATGTTATTTTTACACAGAGATTGGTAGGCCTGTTAGTAAAATCTGTTCACTTTAGCAATCTTTGTTGCATTATGTGCCAATGGTGGTCTACAAAATAGTGGATTACTTAGTAAATATTAATCCATTACATTTAATATTTGGGCTATCATCACTATACATGTTTATCTTTCTTCACAAAAAATATCAGCAAAATAAAACATTTGAGCTGGGGAAATTTCTGAAATTTGGTTGATTTGACATGGAATGACCCTATATTTTATTATAAATTGTATTATTAAAATAATTAAATAATTAAAATATAATTTTAATTATTATATTGTTTCAGTTAATGTTTATTCTAATTCAAATAACGAAAATGTTTTTAATGGTTTTAGTTAACTATAATAACCCTGTACTAAACAAAATATTTTCAGATTGGCTGTAATTTTATGACATTGTGCACCATTTTTGCTTGTGTGAACAGAAAATTGCTGTAGTATTATGTCGTACCCAGTTAGAACATGTATGTTCTGTTAATCATGACGTATCATTACCACTATCTTCATATCTTCATTTGTTATAATTAATTATAGTTGCAAAAATTAATACCACAATAACTGAATCAACTCCACTTCTGTTTTATAGATGCAGCCAAGAGATTCTCCTTCTGCTGTGCATTTGGCAAGTATTTTGGCTCTGTCTGTTCTCATGTTTACCCATGGTGCATTGCCATCTGCCAAAAAATTTGGATGTATAGCATTTCTAGTTGAAATGAATAATTCTGGTTATGTAATATAAGTATATGTTGCCCAGATTAGCAAGCAGACATTTCCATCGCATATTTCTCAACTAGTTTAATGTTGTGCATGTAGCCTTTAAGGGCATACTGGAAACCAATTTGGTGACTAATATAACAAAATATAATTCATACATTTAAATGCATCTTAATCCAGATGTTCTTCAGTTATTCCTGAGGTAATTTACTTAATTTGCCTTCATCCATGTTCGACAGCCAAACAAAGATGAGTTTACCTGTTCAGTGATGTTTAATATCCTCGACAACCTTTTTAGTCTCATTTAGCCGCTTGTTAGCCTTTTTCAAGACAAGTAAAAGCTTAAAAAATCACAAAGGGTATTACTGATGTAACCACAGACCTAATTTCAGACATTTAACCAAAAACCCATTGACTTCAGGACGATGGAATGAGAAGTGCTAAAATGCAACTTGTTTCTGGGTTTTGGCCAACAAAAATACACCATTCCTCCAGCACTCTATTAATAACCATAACTAAGGTGGGCGGGGCTTAGCGAAGGGTCAGTATGTGATATAGTCCAAGAATATTGCTGGTAATTCTGTATCCTTCTCTTCACTCTAATAGGTTGTTGATGGTTCAAGGGAGCCGATGCCAGTCTCAGCGCCGGTACAGCACACACACACTGCCGCCCCTGCCGTCGCCAAGCCCAAAGTTGTGAAAGGGCATATTCCAGCTGGACACGCTCCTAAACCTGTGATCATGCCGGACTACATCGCGTGAGTATTTGCTTCACAATCTAAAAAAGAGAACTTATTTCATGACCATGAGATGCTTTTGCTCTGTGATTAAGCTCACCCTTGTGTTTTGTCTTTCCCTGCAGTAAATATCCAGCTATCCGAACAGACGAGCAGCGGGATCAGTATAAAGCCGTGTTTAATGACCAGTATTCTGAGTATAAAGAGCTGCATGTAGAAGTTCAAGCGATACTGAAGAAGTTTGATGAAATGGATGTGATGATGCAGAATTTACCACAAAATCCCACCAGCCATATGGTCAGTTGAAATTTGCTATTAACTTGCTGTACACTTTAGTCTGTCCTTCGTGACTTGTAAAAGAATTTGATCAAGCACAAATTCATGTCTCTGTATGTGTTTTGGAAAAACTAATTTTTAATCTTAGTCTTTGCCGTATGTTTCCTCAATGTTCTTTGTTGGACGTTAGAAGAACAGATGTTTTGATGCCTCAGCTTGAGAACTTATGGGAATTTGCTATTTTTTAAAGATACTGCAATTTATCAAATGTTTGAAAACAGTGTTAGCTTGATAAATGTCACAGGAATGACTTAAAGCAAATTTTATCTTATATGTTATCAAATTTTGAATGTTATAAAAAAAAAAAACACTTTACAATAAGGTCATATTAGTTAACACAAACTAACAATAAAACTACTTCTAAAGCATTTTTAATGTTAATTTCAACATTTACTAATACACTGCTTCCTAAATCTAGTTAAATCTGGTCTGATTAACCTGGCATTGCATGTTGTGAATATTATTGTTGGCTCTTTGACAAATTGCTTTTGTTCTTTTTTTGTAAGTCGCTTTGGATAAAAGTGTCTATTAAATGCATAAATGTAAATAATGTATTTCAGAAGAATAATTCTAGTCTTCTAAATAAAAATATCTAATTTTTGATTGTAGGAGCGTGATCGCATCAACAAAATTCTGCAGGAATATCAGAGGAAGAAGATGGTGAGTTATTGGAATCCATTTGATTAGTGGTTTAAAAAAACATACTAACCATAAAAATGTATTGTGCATTATTTAATTAATGTTTTTAATTAATTAGATTATTATTATTATTATTATTTTACCTTCAAAGAAATAAATTACCTGAATTTTTTTTTACATGCAATTCTGTCACTTGCAGCATCATACATAAGCCACACGTGAAAACAATGTGATTTTGTTCATCATACATTTGTTTTGCGGGTTTAATGTTAAAAAAATTCCACATTCACAATCATAAGGGTCACATCACTATTCTTACAGTTCAAATTAAACCATGCACAAGTGTATACTTTACAAGCATAAATGTTGGCAATTTGATCATACATTCATCAACAAAAAGTGTAGTATACTCTCAGCTTAGTTTAACAGATATTACTGTATGTAAATCCTTTTCCCAAGAAAATCAGCACAGAAGACGTAAAAAGAAAAGTCTTGAGATTCTGTCTGGGCTTTACAGGCCAGTAGGTTTTGTCTGGCTGATTTATAACATTGTGAAGCGTGAGTGGTGAAAGAAAGGAAGGAGGATGAGGAAGGGGCGGAGGCTGATTTTCCCACAGGATTTTCCCCATTGTGTCTTTTCAAGAGGAAGAAATAACTATAGTCACTCAGACCATCGGTGGCTCCTCTATAAAGACAGTTTGAGCCATATTTTGAGTGATAGCACAGGAAAATAAACAGGTCGTGCCTCATTCAAGACGCACGGTTTTGTTTCTATGATTTTCTAGAACCTTAGATGAGCTGCATTAAAGGAATAGTTCACCCAAAAAATGTTATATGTTAAAAATGTAAAAATGCATATTTGGAGAAATGTATCATTGCATCACTTGCTCACAAATGGATCCTCTGCAGTGAATGGGTGCCGTCAGAATGAGAGTCCAGACAGCTGATAAAAACATCACAATAATCTACAAGTAATCCACAGCACTCCAGTCCATAAATTAACGTCTTATAAAGCCAAAAGCTGCATGTTTGTAAGAAACAAATCCATAATTAAGACTTTTTAGCTTCCTTCCTTATTAGAGTCCTCTGTCCATAATACTGCTTTCTCCAAAGAAAAAGTTCTCTCATCTGAATCAGGAGAGAAATCTGCACAAATCAAGCACCGTGAGAGGACAACAGGGGATGGGCTTTTTCAATGGATAAAGTGTTATTATGGATCATTAACTGGTATTTGGCCAGAAGCAACGATTTGAAGTTAAAAACGTCTTAATGATGGATTTGTTTCTTATAAACAACTTTTCGCTTTACAAGACATTTATTGATGGACTGGAGTGGTGTGGATTATTGTGATGTTTTTATCAGCTGTTTGGACACTCATTCTGACGGCACCCATTCACTGCAGAGGATCCACTGGTGAGCAAGTGATTGAATGCTACATTTCTTCAAATCTGTTCCTAGGAAGAAACAAACTCATCTACATCTTGGATGCCTGAGGTTGAGTAAATTTTAATTACTGTGTATGCGGCCATTGAGAGGATATTTAGTTCTCCCTCTTCATGGTCTCATTTATGTCTATGATGGTGTATTTGTCCCAAGGATCCTTCATTTCTGGAGAAGAAGGAAAGATGTGAGTACTTGAAGAACAAACTCTCGCACATCAAGCAGAGGATTCACGAGTACGACAAAGTCATGGGCTGGAACGATGGTTACGGCTGAAACAAGCAGCACTAGATTCAATCCTGCTGTGACGGTCCTTCATTTTCACGCCAGGACATCGTATTACACTGAACATGTGACCACTGTATCTGCAGAGCCATGCTGGTCTGGATTTATCTTACAAACAGTAATCCAATGAGGGATCGATAACTTGCATGCTCTTAATGTACACGCTGAGCCTTGAGCACTGACTGAAAATACTGTTTTACATTTTATATTTCATAATGCTGACTAAAAGTGCATGAATGTTTAAAGAAATACTCTGTGTTGAGTTTGTGTATGTATGCAGAACTGCTGTTTTTTTAACTGAAGTTTATTTTAATGATTGTATGCACTGTTCAGTTAATTTTTCTGCTACTTTAAAGTTCTATTTGATCTGAACAACAGCCTTGTCCTTATATATTCGGTGTTGTATATGCATTTTGACAAGTTGAACAGGTGATTTATATGCAAATAATGTAAAGAGTGAAAAGTCAAAGCATTTCATGAAAATTTGTTGTAATTGAGAAAATGTTTGAATAAAAAAAAAAGTCCGGCCAGGAGGCACTTCAGACACAACAGAGCAAATCTACAACCTCAAAAAATTATACATATATTTATGTGTTAAGAAATGCAATAGCAAGATTGCATGTTTTCTTCAATTTGATTGGTTAAATTCACATCTCTTCTAAGCATCACTATTGTTCCCTTCCTGTCTAGACTACTGAATCAGACTAGTTTTAGCATACGCTTCCATTTCCCTCTATGGCTGATTGCAACATAAACATAAAAAGCTTAAGAATTTCCTTATTCCCTAAATACTTTCATTACCACTCTTTTAAAGAAAATATTTAATTCTCCATCAAATCTCCCTTTCCACCACAAACCACAGCAGCCATTTGCAAAGTGCAATTATATTAAAATAAAAAAATAATGCAAATATAAAATGTGACATTTTAGCTACGTTATTTCTCTGCACAAGCCTATGGCGTGTTCTCACTATGCGGAGAACCATTTTAGATTTCAAGATAAAGTTTGTAGAGTAGATTTTTCAAAGTAAAATAATCACTTCAACATAGAAATCTCACCACACCTCTGTTAGTTTGCGTGTTTATTATCGCTGACTCACTCTTTTATCTGTGTCTATCCTGATACCAGACGACCTCTCTTTATGGCTGTTTCAAAATCTAACATATGCTGCCTATCCAGACAGCATTTTTAGGTACCGTATATAATAAAAAGCCATAATAAACGTAGAGAGTTAGGCTATGGTATCAGTCTTGGGCACATGAAGCTGTCTAGTTAGGAAACTCGTTAGTATTTGAGACACTCTCTCTCTGTGTTTGTGTGGGTGTGTCTCTCTGTGTGGGCGGGGTTTAATCATCTTAAGGGCAGGTTGTTTATCTCACCTGAACAGTGACACACAGTGAACAAGTGCGCGAGAGCAACTCCGCAAACAGGTGAGACTGAAACTACAAAATATAGGCTATAGTCTATTATATAATCCTTACTGTAATCAAAATTATAGTATATATCAACGCTTTATATCTGCGTTAATTAGCTGTAAGATTATTGATGCCGACGATCACTGAGACTAATCGCGTTAGTCAGTGAAGAGTCTCAGAATCTGGCGTTCTCATAGTGTATTTCTCATAAATATTAAAATATATATATTTTTTTTACACAGTGTTTTCTGAGTTTTACACACTAATTGTCAATTTTTATTATTTTCCGTTCAGTCATAATGACGATTGACGTTTAGTTGATAATAGTGAAATTAGGTAAAGTGCGTATGATTTATATGAATTTTATACTCGGTGTATTTATTAATATTCGTGTTTTTGTCTCTTTTCAGAATGTCTTCGAGGCCGAAAGAGAGTCCTCCGCCCTATGATTATCATACAGAGGATGGATAGTAAGTGTTGAGTTTCACCTCAGCGTTTCTCTGGATTGTGTTTCATGGGTTTAGATTTTTTTTAACCTCTTTTGCCTTTGTTTTTATAGTGAGGAATTGAACTGCACAGTCAGAATTAACTGTAACTGTAAATATTAAATAAATAAAGGGCTATGGAAGATTATTGGGCAGCCACATTCCAGTGACCATATTGGTATCGGCCAATATTATTTTTTTTTTCAGTTGATTAGGCTGGTATTGGATTTTTCTTTTTTCTTTTATATTTTCTTTTCCTGTGACAAGTTTCAAAAGTACTGGCAAGGCACTGAAACTGATAGCTCATAATTGTATATCATGTAGCCTATGTGTATATATCATATATGTGTATACGTTTCATATGTTTTGCCTGTTTTGAAACGATATACCATTCACACTAGCACACTTTAAATTAAATTATACAATACAATATTGAACATAAAAAAGTCCGAGTGCTTTGGAAATCTGGTGTAGGAAAAACTGTATTGTTTGAAATGGAAAAACAGGTCTAAAAAATGAAAAGAGCCAAAGAAGAAAAAATAATGATATGGATAAACTCACTGATATCTTGCATTAGTGTGAATATTTATGTTGTGTGAATGTTTCAATATTAGGCTATATTGGTATAAGGCAAAATGTATAGTGTCCTTAAAAGAATGTTTTGTTTAATTGATTTCAACAATTTCTCTCCAAAAAATAAATAAATAAACTAACAATGATACAGATATTCACTAATATCTTGCATCCCTACTTAAATCATCTAAAAGATTTGAGCTTTAGTGTGATTTGATTTTTGTTTATATGTATATGTTTGCATATGTTATTGTTTCAAGTCAGAATGTATTGTGTCCCTAAAAAGGCTGTTTCTAAATCTGTTTTCCCCATTTTCTCTCCAGTAATGTTGCCTCACAGCCTGCGTATTCGTACTATCCTGACGATGAGTTCCAGCATTTCTACCGCTGGACGTCTCCGCCGGGCATCATAAAGATCATGTGCGTCATGTCGGTCATCTTCTGCGTGGGCATCTTCGTGTGTGTGGCCTCGACTCTGGCCTGGGATACAAATGCAGGAGCGGCTGGATTCGGTGGTATCGGAGGTTCTTATGGAGGTTCTTATGGAGGCTCATATGGAGGCTCATACGGTGGCTACGGGGGATCCAGCTACGGAATGGGTGGAAACGGAGGCTACGGTTACGGGATCCTTGGCTCTCAGAACGACCCCAGGCAGGGCAAGGGTTTCATGATCGCCATGGCCATCATCACCTTCATCATTCTGCTCGTCATCTTCATCATGATCATCTCACACCAGAAAGTGGCTCAGGGAAGGAAGTTCTACCTGGCCGTCATCATCGTCAGTGCCATCATGGCTTTCCTCATGTTAGTTGCCACCATAGTCTATCTGGTGACGGTTTACCCAATGGCCCAGTCATCCGGATCGGTTCAGTTCAATCAAGTTTACGCCATGTGCGCCGCTTACCAGCAGCCTCAGATGTCGGGAGCGTTCGTGAACCAGTATTTGTATCACTACTGCGTGGTGGATCCTCAGGAGGTGAGCACAGCGTTGTAAATCATGGTCGATTTGTCGTTGTGCACTAATAGTGAGCTTATTCTGTCTTCATCCAGGCAATCGCTATTGTTTTGGGCTTCATTGTCACCGCGGCCCTCGTCATCATCATGGTTTTTGCCATTAAAACCCGTCAAAGGATCAATAATCACGGGAAGGACAACATCCTGTGGCGCCGCGTGAAAGAAATTAATGATCAAAACTCACCACAGGATGTAGAGGATTGGGTGAGTATGATATTATTGTTCTTTGCATTGCTATCTGAAGTACAGTCAAACCAAAAATTATTCAGACACCTTCAACATTTCTCACATTATCACAGTTTATTCGCTATAGTTTAGAAAATGGTTATAAAATATGACGAGTTAAACTGTGTCAGAACAAATTCATCTTGATAATGTCACATAACTTTGATAGAAAGGTATGTTACAAAACATGGTCAGGTCAAAATGCCAAATCAATTTTTTGGTCCCAAATTTTTACTGGTAGTGCAGTGTATGAAGAATTTTTGGGTATAATGTCACAGTTTACTTTATTTTGCTATTCTCACTTGCTAAATGAACTATAGTGTCCTGCACCCACTAGTAAAAAAATAAATCAAAAATTATATCTGGTGTCTGAATAATTTTTGGTTTGACTGTCATCTGGTCTCAAATGTTTCTCCTAAAATTCCTTGGGTGAAAAAAGAAAAAAAAAGTATTTTTATTTTGGCATATCTGAGCACAGTTTGAGACACTACGAGATCTCCTGTGAAACTCTAGAGGAGACACATGTGAGGTTGATTACTGGGCTAGATTCTCAAGAAAAAGACCTGGAAATATTCTCCAGACCTAGAAATGTCATTGTAATTCTTATTTGAATGAGTGAATAATAAATTAAAAAGTAAGTAAGGTAAGTAATAAATAAAAAATAAATTATAAAAAAAAATATTAATGTCATTAATTTCTGAGTATAAAATTAATATAAAATCTGGTAATGTCAGATATAGCTTTTAATGAGTATAATCTCTAAAAAAAGTTTAAGAATCTTCAAGTTATCAGAAACAAATGCAGTGTAAAAACAATTTTTTTTTACATTGTAAATAAGGCAGATTGGAGCACATTTTACAAGAAAGCACTTTTTTAATCTTCTAAATTTCATGTTTAATTGAATGCCATTTCTTTGTATAATTATTTGTGAAATTTCTGAGTGAAATGTATATATTTTTCAAACTAAACACAAATGTTTTACAGTATGGAAGATTTGTATAAATGTATAGGTCAAAAGATGCAGAAATGCTGAAAATCTGAGAAACTGAGATCAGCTTTGCTCTCCATTTAATGGTTCAGGAATGGCAATTAATATATTGGAGATTATTTGTGATTTTTAGTGGTCACTCATCTAAAAGCCTTTGTCCTAGAACTTTGTCTAAGAACTTTGTCCTTAGAACACATCTACTGTGACTTGAAGGACTATAATTTGGTCTTTTCCATACAGCTTTCCATTCTACACCTGTGCTCATTTCTGTTGCCAAACAAAGAGTTATTTTACTTCCTCCAGCCTCCTCACAGCACAAACCTGTTTATCTCTCACAGGAATCGTCTGTCTGGTTTGAATATAGGAGGCCTGTGTGGTTTTCTATATCTTTTACCGTGTAGGTGGAAAGACCTGTTTGTGTGTGTGTTGTGTGTGTGTGTGTATGTGATGGTGGTTGGGGGAGGGAAGCGTCGTCGTTGGTTTCTGGGTGTGGTTTGTTGTGACAGTTTCAGTCACATATATGTGCTAAACATGTTAATGGTCCTAAAGAGAGACTTCATTTTCTTTATCTGCTTTAATGTTTTACTAATTTTTTTTGTCCTTTTTAGATAATTTTTTTTTTTTTTTTTTTGCCATTCTGGAAGATGTTCAGTGGATAAATGTAAATAAATAGCTTTTTAGGGCATATGTTTTTTTTAGAAAATTTGATGTTTTAAGGACCGTTTTTATTAAAAATGAACGTTGGATCTGAATTGAACATCAATATATTTGGGGTTCTAAGCAAACATAGATATGTGTGTGTTTGTATTCAGTTATTTGTAGTGAACTGGTTCAACCAGAAACTCAAACATATGTGCAGCAAAAGGGATTGTGTTTTCGGGACTGTGCTTCCTGTTAAATCAGGCTGTGATTCTAGAAAAATAACTAGAAAAGATTCTTCTATAGTACTTGTTTACTCTCTCAGGATAGACCCGTTGAAACATGTTTGCACCAAAGAATTCACCTGAAGCACAGAAAACTGACAGCACCGCTTGAGTGAATCTCACAAAAACTTCTTATGACACTTCTTAATTCTTAAGAAATCCCTCTGATGTAATAAATGTTTTTTTATTACTGTAATGGAGGGAAAATAATGCAATTTGTAAGTTGCAGTTTTAATATAACCTATTTTAAATAAATATTATGGACTGGATTATTTATTTTAACAGATTTTATTATTATTTATATATCTATATTTTACACTTTCATTTTCACATTTAAAATAATGAGAATAATGAGAATGGTTCTTAATAGTCATGATTGTCAATAATGTCCCAGCACAAACACATCTTAATGCTGTCCCTCTCTTTCTCTCTCAGGTGAATAATGTGAATGGAGTGCCTGAGCCGCTGCTGGCTGACTATCCCGTGAAGTTTGGAGGGTCTAGAAATGATCTAGATGACAACAGCACAAACTATGACAAACCTCCCCACAGTGAGAGTCCTGTGTGAGTACGGCCATCATGTCGTCTGTTTCTGCACGTGACTGAGAGTTTGGCTGCATCAGATTTTAGGACGGATTGTTCTGATGTTTTAAAAGTGTTGAAAGCAGATCTGTGTGTTCAGACAGTGTGCTCCGTGTATCTATATACTGGATTATTATTATTATTATAAAAATTACTACATTTATTTTAATAAACATTATTATTATTATTATAATTAAAAATAGCATAACACTAAAATAAATATGATTCTGTACAAAAAAAAAAAAAAAAAAAAAAAATATATATATATATATATATATATTTTTTTTTTTTTGAATTTTTACATTTATTTATTATACTGTATTGTGGTACATTATTATTATTATTATTAAAATTTGGAATAATGCAGTAGAAGAAATGGTTCTGATGTGTTAATTTGAATTTAAAAATGTAAAAATAATTTTGAAAATGTGAAAAATGTGCATTTTAAATTTTTAAATCTATAGACATAAATAATGTACTTTACTGTATTGTGCTACACATTATTATTATTACAATTTGCATTAAGACAGTAGAATAAATTATTATGTGTTAATTTAAATAAAAAAATGAATGTCCATAAAAAATAATAATTTATAATACATAAAAAAAAATATTTTTTTATATTTTTCAAATGTATCTACATACATCAGTTGCCATCTCATAAAAAATGATTGCTCTGATTATCACAACTTAAAATTCAACATATGAATAAGTAATATGTTGTTTCAACTTAAAATGTGTTTGTGCTTGACTTAAAATGTATAAGTTTAGTTTAAGTTAGATCTCACTATGATGCTGTTGTTTGCAAATCTTAGTTACAGAACAGGTGGTGCAGAAGCACTAAATAAAGCCTCGTCAGACGTTACGTGAGATAAAGGAAGTGTTCTCATTCTTTCACTTCTCTTCCTAGTTTCTGTGTTCCTCTCGGGTCTGAATCATTTCTGGAAATGCTGTGCATTCTGGAGACTGACCATCGTGTTAGTTTAAACAGCATGACGAATACCTCAGCTATGCGTACTAAATCTCATGTAGTGCTTTTCAGAAGTAGCACAGATAACAGAAACAATGACGACACTGTGGAGGAATGAAAACAATGCCTCATGTAATCTGTCCTGCGCTGTGGTTATGACTGAGCTAACTGCTTGTGTCTTTATGTGCATTTTAAGCTTGTGTGTGATTGATTGATTGGTTAAATGCCTGCTCATGTTTGTGTTGTTCAGGGAGATGGAGCACGAGGTGCCCGTCCGTAGTTCAGTCCCGCTGAGCAGCGGATCAGAGATGAACAGCTCTGCAGGACGGCCCAAGAAACGGCGCGCTAGACGCCCGCGAACCGCCGACGGACGGGATCACGACACGGACTACGCCTCCTCTGGAGATGAGCTGGACGACGATGACTTCTCCAGGTGAGTTCACCGCTGAAATCCAGCTCTGAGTTTATAATGTTCACTCGAGTTCCAGATGAGATGGAAGTGCTTTTGTTTTCCAGTGAATTCCCTCCCATTATTAATAATGAAGAGAGAGATGATTACAAACGCCTGTTTGACAAAGACCATCGGGAGTACAAGGAGCTCCAGGCAGAAATGGACCAGATCAACAAGCGTCTGGCTGAAGTGGACCGGGAGCTCGATGATCTTCAGGAGGGCAGTCCTCAGTTCCTGGTATGAAAAGTCTTCAAGATTCGACGATGACTCTCATTAATTCTCATTACTGAGAATTCAGAAGTACTGGAATATTCTCATTCATTTTTATATTATTATAATAAAATAATTATATTATATAAATTATATTTTAACAACATCAGCAAAATAATAATAATAATTATTATTATTTTTAAAATTAGCATAAAGAGTACAAGAAATATCACTGATTAATATTAAAATTTAAATTCCCATTACTGAAAATTAGTAAGTACTGAAATACATTTTTATATTATTATTATTATTATAAAATAATTTATTATTAATAATATTTGATATAACTTATTATTATTCTTGTAATAACTTGAATCTTGAATAACTTGTTGTAATTATTCTTATTATTAAATTAGCAGTTAAAGACAGTACAAGAAATATTATGTGTATGTATATATATTTGTCCCTTTAAATTTTAAATACAATTTAAAATAATATAATCTAATAATAGTCTTTAGATTGAATTATAATTATCATTCTCATTAAGTACTAGATTATTATTATTATTACTAATACATCAATTTAATAATAACTTGTATAGCTTATTTAAAATTACTAATTTAAATTATTATTATTAGTTTTTTTTTCTCTCATTATGCAAATTCTAATGATTATAAAAATACAAATGTCAATTCAAATAAAAAACATTTTCCCCAAAAAAAAATTTCTTTTTGAGTTGAAATATGACTTTAGTTTTGTGATTCACCCAATAGTGCGTGACTTGTTTGCCTTACGGAGGAGCGTTCCTGTTGATTACGCTCTGTATTATTTGTAAATAATTAACGTTAGCATGTGAAAAACGTTTGAGTCACTGCGCTTGTTGCTGACTTCAGTCATTCTCTCGTAACAGGACGCCATGGACGAGTACAACGCGCTGAAAGACAAAAAGAGGGTAAGAATGAGCTGAATCCAAGATTTCTCACAGAAACGAACAACAGTGGAGGATGTTATCTGATGTATTTCCCACTGACTCTGCAGAGCGGTGAATACCAGGTGAAGAAGAAGCGCTGCAAGCACCTGAAGGCCAAACTGAACCACGTCAAAAGAATGGTCAGCGATTACGACCGGAGAGCCTGAAGATCCTTTCCATCACATTAGAGAAGAGCGAGCTACTGGACAGTAATGTGAGAGCACAGATGTGTTGGCATCTGTCCAGATGTGTGAGTCATTGCCTTTCTAGAGATGAGCTGTGTTGCTTTCAGGACATTTGATTGATAATGCATGGAAATATTCAAAGCATTCTGATTCGTATTGCTCGGTGCAATATCTTCCCAGAATCCTTCATGAACCAGTTTTAAAGTCAGGTTTAGCTAAAGCAAAATCCTCATCACTTCTGTAGTTTTTTTGTCACAAATCTCCATTTAACTGTTACAGATTTAACATGAACTTGTTGGTGTTTCAGTAGAGTGTGTTTGTTTTATAAAGTGTTTTGTTTCTTAAATCTTTTTGTCTTCTTAAAAAGTTATTCAGAGATTTCTTAGTGGGTAAAATACTGATCAGTTATGTCTGTATAAATCAAGCTGTGATCAGTTACAGGTTACAGATAGCCTTTAATAGTTAGTCTTTTAAGCTGTATTTATGCCTTTTTAAAAACTTTTTACTTGCTGGTATGTAAATATGTAATTTAAATGTTTGATTTCTTTTCATTGTTTTTGACAACTATTAATAAAATAATGTTTAATGCCATAATAAATGTGACCATACATTTACTAGTAAGCTATATTAAGTTTTGTGGTTTCTGAAAGGATGTCAGTAAAATCCACAAAACGCTATTAAATTAATTTAAGACATCAAAACAATGCCTGGCTGGGTGTGACTCACAAAGTTAAAGTTTAGCTTTTCTTTTAGTGATGCACTGAATTTCGACAACCGGAAATGAACGTGTATACCGTTGAATTCGAATTATCCATTTCGATCTTCATAGTAAATAAAATGTTACTTTTGATATGAAACAAAGTCTGAGCTTTAAAATTCTCAACTTCATAAAGAAAATCGAACATTAAATGCCGTTTTGGCGCACTTTTAGTGTGTCATGACCAGGTCGTGACAGATCGCTGTAGCGCCTCAGTTCAAGCGGTTCCTGAACCAATCATCTCTTCCTCTTTATTACTAGTTATAACGCAAGATGAACATCAGAAACTATGCTGAAAGAAAAAGAAGAACTTACTGAAATGTCATGTCCCATGTAATCGCTCAATCGGCGTTTCAACCGCGGAAAGACGTAAATAAAACTGCGTGTGTAAACGTAACATTACATTTATGGAGTGTCTATTTACACTAAGTGCAAATAGCCTGCCTTGTTGGCGAAGGCTATTTACACTAACTCCGCCCACCAACGTGTGATTGGGTTAGTCAACACTAAAAAAAGACACTCATTTAGTATCGGTTTCAGAGGCGTAGATGGTAAGGCGCATGCTTTTTGACGCAATCGGCCCGAGTTCGAACCCGCCTTTTGCTGAACATTTTTTCTCCCTTTTCAAATCTCATATGGCATCGGAAAGGCATTTATTTTCAATAAAAATGAAGGAAATAATCAAAAAGTTGAAAATAAAAGTATCGGGTAGGGTTAGGGTAGGTGTAGGGAGGGCTTTATTGTCCCAATAAAGTGGCATCCATTTAATAATTTAAACTCGATACGTTATTATTGCGTACTGTTTTATAATGTACTACAATGCTGAGGTGCAGATAATTGCCACTATTTGCAATAAGTAGTATAAATAGCAGAAAATCCTGCTATTTTAACAGTGTAAATAGCATCCATCCATTTGCACTTAGTGTAAATAGCGCTGCCTTACATTTACCTCAGCAAATTTAAAGGGATAGTTCACCTAAAAATAAATGGTTATTTATCTATTCATATTTTGTGATTCTTAACCCAAATGCTATTTGTCATTAGATTTCATGACCATGTATAATTTTTTTTTCACTGACACTTTTTTTCACTTTTATGCAATTTTTCCTTTCCAGGCATTTTGAAATGCACATATGTAGATAAAATGTATGCAAATAAATCAAAAAGTTGTTTTGTAATTAATTTACTGTCTTTAATTTTTAAAACAGCCCAACTACCAACCATTACAACTAGAAGAAAAAAAAACTCTAGAGAGGAGGATTTTGCTAAATATATGAACAATATTACATGTTCATTATATTTTTACTTAACCTGTTGTCTTTATTATTTTATGTATGTTTGAATAAATCCGTCATAAAAACAAGATTTTAATACAGCCACATTTATATTTCAACAACAAATTGGAATAGAAACATAATTATATCATTAAAAGGCTGATATAAAAACTGCCTTGATTATCAAATAAAATGAACTAAATGCAATTAATTGCCTAAATGAACACTTATTCAAACACATATTCGGTTTTCAAGTTTCTGTAAAAACTCATTTCAGTGCATCGCTGGTTTCATTGAGTTGATATGTAGCATTAATATTTTAAAACTTATTTGGACACTTTTTTGTTGCAGCCATTTCAAAAATGTTGCTGTTCTGTATGATATCTGAGCTGGTTTCTTCCAGTGTCGATGGCCCTTGTAAAGTGCCGTACCCAAGGTGAAACTAGGTGCAGTGTTGAGTTCCACACCCTGTTAAACACTTTCAAGCGTCTCTAGAGTTTGTCAGGACTCAATCATAGATTGTTTCTGTTCAGCCAGGCTTTCAGTAGTGGGACGTTCCTGTCCATCCAGCGGATGTTCTGCTGGATTTTCTGCAGGGCCTGTTGAATGCTGCGGAGCCCAGAGCCCTGATCCTGCGCTAGTGACCCGAAGAAAGACTGAACCTACAGGAACAACACAAACCATCAACCATAGTGTTCTTAGATTTCTACTGACTCCAATCAGTGCAAATCCAATGCATTCGTTAACATATACCATTAACCAGAAATGATCTGTCACCCATGATTCATGTGAAGTCATGTGACCTCAGCATGTTGGCAGCTTAAACAACTGTAATGTAGAAGTGTGAAGGTGTGTGTGTATTGTGTAATATTTCTTAAAAGATACTATAAATATAAATATTTCTCAAATTCATTCATTAAGTACTGGGGAAAATTAAAAATATTGTTAACATTAGTAAATGCATTGAACTAACATGAACTAAGAATGAGCAATATATTTTTAAAGCATTTATTAATCTTCGTTAATGTTAGTAAAAATATAATTGTTAATTGTTTGAGCATATTAGTATGGAGGCTTGTTTATGACACTGAATAAAAAAAAAATAATAATAATTGCAATTTTGAGTTTATATCTCAATGCATTTATATCTCTTATTTGCAGAATTGTTTATATTAGTGCTGTCAAACGATTAATCACATCCGAAATAAAAGTTTTTGTTTACATAATATATGTATTTGCACTTAGTTTATTTATTATGTATATATAAATACACACACATACAGTATATATTTTGAAAATATTTACACGTATATACATTTATATTATTATATTTTACATTATATATAAATATATTTGATACATAAACATAACATATTTTTCTTAAATATATACATGCATGTGATTGTATTTATATATACATAATAAATATACACAGTACACATATGTAAACAAAAACTTTTATTTTGGATGCGATTAATCACGATTAATCATTTGACAGCACTAGTTTATATCTTGCAATTTTGAGAAAAAGTAGATTAACTCAGAATTGCAAAAAAAAAAAGAAAATAAAAGAATGGAAAATAAGAATAGCAAGAAAAAGTCTGAATTGTAAGAAAAAAAGTCACATTTACATTATTATCCTGTGGCAAAAAAAGCTTCCATATGTTAATTTAAAATGCATTAACTAATGCTACCTAATAACATTAACATTGACTAATATTGATAAATGCTGTAGAAGTATAGTTCAATATTCATGTTAACTAATGTTTGCATTCATACTTTTTAAAAAGAATCAATCTAAAGTACCTCATCGAGCATTTCTCTGGTGGAATACTGATCGGTCACTCCAACCGCCAAGCGAGATATTGCAGACGAACCGAGATCAAACCTAAAAGGAGGATTTGCATTTTAATATTCACAATCTAACATGCTACAATGTGTCATAAGCACCATAAAACAAGAACGTGATTTTATTTGACATAAAACAAGGTCTTCAGGTAGATATGAAAGCTTGCTACACACTTCTTCACAAGTTTCCCCCAGTTGGTTTTCAAGAAGTCCCAGGCGAGTTTGAAACCTTTTGGGTTTTTACTGACACTGATGATCAGCGACGGCAGGTCTTGAGTTTTCATTATCTCTCCTTCAATGCTTCTTTCCAAAAGCCTAGACAGAACGAGAAAGAAAAACACATCATAGAGCAGGTTTAATGACTCAAGATCTTTATTACTGACACGCAGGATTGAAAAGGTGGGAAATGAATCATGCTTTTGCATTTTAATGACTTTCAAGAGAAGATCTTTTCGGATAAATACGCCAAAGAGTTTGACCTTCCTTAATGATTCATGCGCCATCAGCCATGTCAGGTTTGGGTGAACTATGAAAATGTCATGTGACGTCTCAGCAGCTTCATGAATCCAGACTCACCACTGAAGCTTGTGAGCTAATGGACTGTACGAGAGGGCGGCTTTAATCATCCACTTCTCCGATGGTGAGACAGATTGCTTGTATTTCTCCAACAGGAAGTCCCAGCCTTCGTCTGTACGTGCCCCTTCAGTGTAGACCACCAAACTGATGTCAGTGGGTAGCCTGAAGCAAACAACACATGTTTGGATGAATGAAAATAGTACACAGTATGTATAATGTGGATGCTACATGAATCAAATGAACTCTTACCACATTTGGCCATCGGATTCTTTCCACTGCTGGAAGAGTTGAGTGGCGGTGCTGACACAGGACGGGTAACGGCGGACGCAGGCGAACAACAGCAGATAATTCCTGAGCATCCGCTCGGACACAGACCCGTCATCAGACCAGCTCTGACGATCAATCAGCGTCTTGAATAACTTCACTAAATGACCCTGTTGAACAGCAAATCAACAACAGCATGTCTAAATATATTTGATTTTTCCCCAAAATGCATTAAATGTTTTGCCAAGTTCTGTTTTCCATTTTAATTCTGCTTTAATAGTTTGATTACATTTTAACAATAAATAAGGATGACTAATCAATTCAACCCCCAAATTCTCTGTTTACATGTTATTTTTTCTGGATTCTGTTTATACTGTATATATTTTTAATTAATTATTTTTTTACTGATCAAAAAGGATGTTTAATAAACTGAATTCATAAAGATGGTGGTAATCAAATGAATCAATAAAATTTTAACAATTTAATTAATCTCTAATCATTAATTTTTTTGGCAAACAAAGTGCTGCAAAAAACATGGATTGATAAACTGTTTTAATAAACTGTCTACAGTACAATAGAAATATATTTGTCAAAATTTCTTCAAATTAAACCAGACTTTTATTTTGTCAGGTTGTAGTAAAGACCTTTGAGTTTCTGTGTGTATCTGACTAGTTTTACCAATTTTTATTAATGATTATTTGTACAGCCCTTCTTTTGATCAAAATTTTGCCAAATTCTGTGAAATTCTACATTATAAAATAACTTCCATTTTTGACTGGATTCTGTGATTCATCTATGCTTTTTGCACTGCAGAAATATCAGGTCCTTATAAATCCTTACCCTGGCCAGCTACTTTAGAAAAGGTCACCATAAGATTTTAAATGCATTCTCTAAACTGAGACACTAGAAAGTAACTCAGCATCCAAACTATTGCACATATCATCTTTAAACTAGACTTAATCGTGTCTGCAACCACAACCTTCAGCTGGTTCTCCAGTTCCTCCATGTTTCTCTTCTCCATGAGTTTGTAAAGCGGCACCAGCTCATTAAAGCCCTGCGTCACCGGCATGATCTCCGACTCTTTACTGAGGTACAAACTCAGATTCAGAGCTTTGTCCAGTGGGATTTTCTCAATGCTGAAGGAAAGAAAAATACATTTGATTAAGAACAAAAATAAACTGTCTGCAATGACAGACACTGCTAATCAAATCAAGTATTGTTTGTGCTCAAATGCTGCAGGATCTTTTGCTTTTCTTCATATTTGAAGTCTTATTGTCTTTGAATCAGCTGACGTTTCGGTGATTTTTAGTAAATGTATGGTCAAACTTCTTTTCGCCAAATGATTTGCTTGAAAAGCGTGTTTCTGCATCTCTCTTTACCAAACTGTAGATGAGTTTGTTTCATCATCAGATTTTGAGAAATGTAGCATTCCATCACTTCTTCACCAATGGATCCTCTGCAGTGAATGGGTGCCGTCAAAATGAGAGTTCAAACAGTTGATAAAAACATCACAATAATCCACACCACTCCAGTCCATCAGTTAAAGTCTTGAGAAGTCAAAAGCTGCATGTTTGTAAGAAACAAATCCATTAAGACGTTTTAACTGCAAACCACTGCTTTCGGTTAAATAAGAGTTCTTAATCCATAACGTTTCCTCCAGTGAAAAAGTCTTATGGTCTGAATCAGGAGAGAAATATGTACAGATGAAGCACTGTTTACAAGCCAAAACAGTCTAAAACAGATTTTGATATGAGAGGACAGCAGCAGATGGACTTTTCCACTGGAGGATGCGTTATTAAGGATTATGGACTCATATTTTGTCAAGAAGCGACAGTTTAAAGTTAAAACTTCTTAATGATGGATTTGTTTCTTACAAACACACAGCTTTTGGTTTCTCAAGATGTTAACTGATGGACTGGAGTGGTGTGGATTATTGTGATGTTTTTATCAGCTGTTTGGACTCTCATTCTGACGGCACCCATTCACTGCAGTGGATCCACTGGTGAGGAAGTCATGCTAAATTTTTCCAAATCTGTTCCCATGATGAAATAAACTCATCTACATCTTGAATGGCCTGAGGTTGAGCACATTTTCAGCTAATTTTTATGTTTGGTGAACTATTTCTTTAAGGAACACCAGCTCAGTTCTCTCACCTGACCAGCTGGAAGATGTCGTGGATCAGACTGGCTCTGTCGTTGCTGCTAAACACACTGTGGTTTTGCTGGAGTTGGTTGATCAAAGCGTCCCAGCCTCCCAACTCGTAATGTACAATATAATACCCCCGCAGGTCCACATTAAATTTAATCCAGTCCACCTTCTCTGGCAGGTACAACACATCTGCAGACACACAGTCAGATTTCAGTATAACAGAAGGTAAATATGTTGGTTTGGTTTAATATCTGATAGCTCAGACATACCTTTTTCACTTTTCAGCAAGAAACGCTGCACTGCACTACTGTGACTGGTGATGTAAGTCAGAGGAACCTGCCACAGGAAGCTTGATGTACTGTGAGAAATTAAATCCAAACAACAAATATTAAAAAATCAATTATTGCTTTGAATGAATAACATTAAGGCTATATTGAGAGTAGCATACTAGCTTACTATATTTTCTATTTCTGCAGCATGCAGGCAAATTTTATGTTTTCGTAAAAACTAGTGTTGTTACTGTTAACAAAATCTAAAACTATTAAAAATCTTTTTTTTTTTGACAAATAAAATATCAATTATTATTAAAATATCAATATTAGATGAATAACTTAGAGAACTAAAAAATATATATATATTAAATCTATAACGAAATATTTAAAAAAACTTACTCTAAAACTAAGAGGCTGATAAAATAAATTAAAAAAGAAAAAAAAAAGTAAAAAGAAAATATAAAAAGATAATGTAATTCAAAATATTACTAAACAATGCTAAAGTATACAAACAATACTAAAATATCTTTGTATGCCACAATGCAATGCACTGAACTTGACCTTTTCAAGGTGAAAAATAAAACAGAAGTAATATCATTTTCTTTCATTATCTTCTTATTTGATCAGAATGCCATAACATACAATTTTAAAAGCATAATACAGTATAACACATTTACTTTTGCAGACTGTTTCACATATTATTTTTAAAATGTATAGTATGCATAATACACATTAAACAGTAGTTTAGTATTCCATAGCCAGTACGTACTTTGAAGTCTTTGAAGAGTTTGCTTCTCTAAGGAAGCGCTCCTGTTTGAGGGTGACCTCTTGACCTTTGACCTCCACAGTGATTAAAGGAAACCCCTCCTGCAGCGTCCAGGTGTCCATAATGGCTCGAACATCAACACTGTCCTCCATGAACCATTTCTGCTAGAACAGGTTTTTATCATTTAGTATATTCATTTAATCAGTTATTTGGTTTATTTCTAATATTAATGACACATTTTTAGTCAAGAAATACAAGAGCTTAACTTATTGTAAATATAGACAATTTAATTAAATAATAAAAAACAATAAAATATTATAATAGATTAACATAAAATTTAAATATTATAATTAAATGCAAATTGATTTATAGCAGCACTCACAGAGGCTGGAGATTCAGCCCTGTTTTTGGAACAGAATCCATCAAGTTTTAGTCTCCCTGAATCCAATTCATCAGAAGTGCAGATCTGAAAAGATTGAAATGCATTTGGCCTCTAGAGCAATCGATTAAATTACTTCAAGGACTGGAGACCATGCACAGGAACCGACTGTGGTAACTTACATTGGTAAGACTTTCCCAGAGGTGAGCGTTCACTGTGTTCTGGTAGCTGTGTGTCTTCAGGTAGTGTATAATACCGTACTTGAAAACTTCTGGGGTCAGGAAATCCTTCAGCATGTTCAGGATACACGCACCCTTCAGAGTTTGTGAAGAACAACAGTAGATATGTTAAAACAAATTAACCCTTCTTTTGTGTTGAAAATATGGGTACTCCATTTGTGTTGGAGATAACTGACTGCCATTGGTTTCCATGCAATTGACAAAAATCAACACTTTATAAACAAACAAAACAAAACTTAATTGTAGTTTGTCAAAGACTAAAATATTAAAATACATAAGAATGTATAAAATGAAAGACATGTCTTCTGAATCATCCAAGGAGAATTTGCTGTACCTTCATATATTTGAGTTTCACAGTCAAAAACTGGTTGTTAGTTTTTTGGATCTCAGTTACTAGTCTATTGCAGCATTGAAAATAAGTGTTAGAAACTTTTACCCTCATAAGGGTTTGAGAACCCGACATAAAAAAGGCAGTCAATAAAGGTTTTCTGGATACAAATTGGGGTCAATTTGAACCCTAACACCACTGAACTCACCAAAATGTATACAGACTTTCCAAAACACATCTATGTGTGGTAACTTTGCATGCACAATAATGACCCAAAGTGGGAAAAGGTCACCAAATTTCAAGAAGAAATAAATAGTTTAACCAGAGTTGCAAATCATTTAAAAATCTAATGTGGGTCAAACTGTCCTGCAACACGGTATTAATCAGGGCAATGTCAACTATAAGGATTCTAGAGAGGTGTAAACTGCTTGTGTACCTTCCGGTAGGAAACGTCATCAAACATCTCGCTGATCTCCGCAGGATTCTCCACTGGAGTGGAAATGGGGTGTGAGGAGGTTAAAGAGTCCACTGACATAGCAGTGAAGCACTTCTCCAGGAAATAATCATCCTAAAATAGAGGCACTCGAAATCAGATCAGTCATGCCAATTATAGTTACATGTCATCACAATCTCAACTATTAGCTGTATTAATTGGTCTCACCACTTGCAGCTCAGGGTGGGTGATGTTGACGGACACATACTCCATGAACTTGGCAAAGCCCTCGTTTAACCACAGGTCATTCCACCACTGCATCGTGACCAGGTTTCCAAACCACTGGAAATCAGATTCAACAGACTTGCTACATATCTGTGCTAGTTTCATGTCACATACTGCATCATTTAGCTCCCTTTCTATAATAATACCATTTTGCATCACTGCATCATTTTTGTCACAATATAAACTACTGTTCAAAAGTTGGGGGTCAGTAAGAAAAACTCTCTTTTTTAAAATAAATTAATACTTTTATTCATCAAGGATGTGTTAAATTGACAAAAAGTGTAAAGACTTGTACTGTTAGAAAATGTTTCTATTCTTAATAAATGCTGTTCTTTTTAACTTTTTATTCATCAAATAATTCTGAAAAACTGTCACAGGTTCCAAAAAAATATTAAGCAGCACAACTGTTTCCAACATTGATAATAAATCAGCATATTAGAATGATTTCTGAAGGATCATGTGACACTGAAGACTGGAGTAATGATGCTGAAAATTCAGCTTTAAATCAACAGAAATAAATCATATTTTAAAGTATATTAATACAGAAACACCGTTATTTAAAGTTGTAATAATATTTCTCAGTATTTTTGATCAAGTAGATGTAGCTTTGATGAGCATAAGAGACTTCTTTATAAAACATAAAAAAAAATTACCTATCCCAAAATTTTGAATGGCAGTGTTTATAAAATGTATATTAAATAATATACATTTCATATACATTTTGTACACATTATATTTATTTGTTTGTTAAGTTGTTCGAACAGTAAGCCAGTAAGCAGAATAATGTGCAGATGGTCATAAACAAAATTTTGAGATAAAGGCCGACTGGCTGTTCATTATTCATTACTTAGATTGAATTAGTAATAGAAATATCAACCTGATGGGCTAGTTCATGGGCAATGACTTTGGTGATTCCCAGTTTGTCCGAGGAAGAAGATTTCTCAGGGTCAAAGAGCAAACCGGACTCTCTGTAAGTCGACAGGCCCCAATTCTCCATAGCACCTGACTGGAAATCTGGGATCGCTGCAAGATCTGCAAGAAAAAGATAATTATAGCCTAAAATAGGTTCTAAAAAGCCAAGAAATATTCTGATTACGGTTTCCAATTATTTCATGGCAGATAGTAATATAATATACTATACAGATAAACTATATACTATAGCTAGTAACTAAAGTATGCAGCCATGTTCAACAGTAGTAAAGATGGTGACTGCTGAACTTTCACACTCACCGTGTTTGGGAAGTGGATACGGGATGTCAAAATAATCATCATAAAAGTCCAGCAGTGTGACAGCAGTGATGAGAGCATATTCAGCCTGACTGATCTTCTCGGGAACAGTATACACTGATATCTATATCAGGATTCAGGTTGTGAAGAGTCAATGGACAGTGTAATGAGTATGGGTATATTATAAAGTGTATTTATAATACTTTTGGTCACTTTATCGACTTGCCTCGACTCCATGCTGGCTTTTTTTACTGATGGACTGGAAATCGGAGATGATGAAGGCCACCAGGTAGGTGCTCATCTTCACCGTCGTGTCAAACTGATCCTCGAGCAGCCCGTCGGCCATTTCTACCGTTCTCAGCTATTGGAAGAAACAACCTTGCATTAGTTTACATTTACATGATACGGTCTGTAAAAGAAATATACTGAGAAAATACTGTTTGAAGTTATTGAATCACATTGCAGATTGTGTAATTTATAAAGACTGTTATGCTGTTATTATGATCAATTGAGTTACCTATGATTTTTTAATTGATATTTTGTGACTTCTCATTTAGGATAATAAACATGCATTCAAAATTTTGACACTTTGATGTGTTGTGGAAAGGGTGTACAAAACTTCTATTATGAATTAGATGTTTCTGGGTCAATTTGACATGATTAAAGGCAGCTGCACAGAATAATTTTTTTAATGTGTTTTTTATGTATATTTTTTTTTTACCAGTATGTCAGAAGGGTGTTTACATTTACATTTATTTATCCGGCAGATGCTTTTATCTGAAGAAATGTACACTGCAATGATGTACATTTTTTATCAGTTAATTTAGCTAGGAATCGAACCCATGATCTTGGCGTTGTGATTATCATACTTCTACTGTTTGAGCTTCAGAAAATAACACAGAATAAGTGCTTTTCTGCTGAAAATGTTTTTAAAAAAATATTTACAATACTATTTGTAAAATTTACATTTTGTGAAAAATAATGTTTGAAAATTTTATTAAATACAGTTTTAGAAATCATATATTCTCATGTTTATTTATATGTAATGTGTGAGAGTTCAATTTCACCTGCACTATAAAGATCAAACCCAGATATTTAACAGAATAAAATGGTTAATTATGTGTACCTTGGGCATGTTGGATATGGAAATGTGCCTGGATTCTCGGCGCACACGGATGGTAAAGTTGGCTTTAAATGCAGGTTCATCAAAACAAGGGAAGGCAGCTCGAGCATGTGTCGCCTCAAACTGAGTGGATGCCAACATCCTGTTGGGAGAAAAATCATCATTTTGAAGGGGTTTTCCATTTTCAAAGCCACTTCACATACAGTCAAACCTTTGAACAATTAATCTAGAGTTAAAACTCAAGCACCAATGTTGTGGTTGTCTTACCTGACCTCTCCACTGTTTGTGGTATATCTGCCTTTATAAAAGCCATGAAAACTGTCTGATAAGTTGGCGTAGAACTCCAAATGCACCACATGGTTTCCTTTCTCAAATGTGAAGCCATCAGAAAAGAGTGCGATCTGTTCATAGGCTTCAAACTCACTGATTTGCAGATCCTGAGGATGTCTGGAGCCCAAGAGCTGAGCTTTGGAGATCTGCAGGTTCTTGCTGTGAAGGATGACGGCTCTGGTGTCCTGCTCTACCTCTATGAGGATCTGGACGACTCCGGTGAAGGTCAGGGAGGTCAAGTTGGGGTGTACCAGGAGGTCATAGTGCTGGGGTTTCACTGTTTCTGGCAATCTTATCTTATCCCAGGGAAAAGGCAACGCATTTGTGTCTGTGTTGACAGTCATTGCATGGTTGCCAACAAAAAGACCACAGAATAAAACTGCAAATGTAAGGCAGCATAAACACCAAGACTGGGCGAAGAACATGATGAAAAACAGAAGCTGAAGAGGGAAAGGTTTAGTATCAGCGCTCTGACTGTTTCTTTTGGATATGTGCGCTTGTCAATTGGTTATCATATTGTCACACAATGAGCACTAGTATGATACAATAAAGCTCAACTTGAACTTGAACTTGAACTTAAGACCTCACAGGGAAACCAGCCCCACACATTTTACAATATATCGAACGTTTCATTGATTTTAGGCGACAAAAGGTTTGAACGAACCTGCGCACGATATCCGATCGGTAAGTTAAATGAAAGTGAAAGTACGCAGCTGTCACTCAAAATATCAAATTTCCTGTCGTGTAAAGCGACTCGTTTTTGCTCTCAGATTGTATTATTGCATCCTGGCGCTTACAGCACACCACACGACGTTATATATAACTGAAAAACTCTATATTTGTTTATAAAAGGCGTGTGTTTGCGATGATATTGTGACCGCAGTGTCTCTCATGAATATTAATTACGTAAAGTGACGTTTGGCGTTTTTACGTTCAACGGCTCTGTAGCTGGCCAATCTCAGCGCGAAAGACTGGGCTGTTGAATATTAATTAGGTTACATGCCATGACGATTCACGAAGTTCACCGAGTAACGTCATCAATGACCTTATTTATTTATAATGAGATAAGCCTTCGATTCAGTACCGTTTGTAAATACGTACATTTAAAGTTGGGAAGAAATAGCGGCCTCTGTCGCGGTGGCTCAAAAACACACGATGAAACTAAAATTACATTTACATTTAGTCATTTAGCAGACGCTTTTATCCAAAGAGACTTACAAATGAGGACAATGTTAATAATAATAATAATAATATTAATAATTGAAATATTGAGATAGAGATTGAGAGAACAAGAGCTTGGACAAGGAGTTGTGCGGTCTGCTCTGTTAGGAAGGGTCTAATCTTCCTAATGTTGTATAAGGCAAACCTGCAGGACCGGGCTGTTGTAGCAATATGGTCTGTGAAGCTTAACCGATCATCCATCACAACTCCAAGGTTCCTGGCTGTCCTGGAAGGAGTTATGGTTGATGAACCTATCTGTATAGAGAGGTTGTGATGAAGTGCTAGGTTAGCTGAGACCACGAGCAGTTCTGTCTTAGCAAGGTTGAGTTGAAGGTGATGAACCTTCATCCAGCCAGAAATGTCTGTCAGACAGGCTGCAATGCCAACAGGCAGTTACTGTCGGATCATCTGGTTGGAATGAGAATTAGAGTTGAGTGTCATCAGCATAGCAATGATAGGAAAAGCCATGCTTCTGAATGACAGATCCTAAAGATGACATGTAGATGGAGAAGAGAAGTGGTCCAAGCACTGAGCCTTGAGGAACCCCAGTAGCAAGAAGTTGTGACTTAGAAACCTCACCCCTCTAAGACACCCTGAAGGACCTCCTGGAAAGGTAAGACTTGAACCACTGGAGTGCGGTTCCTGAGACGCCCATCTTCATGAGGGTGGACAGGAGGATCTGGTGGTTAACAGTGTCAAAAGCAGCAGACAGATATTTTTTCTTAGTGCAATGTTTTTCTATATCTTTATTCCCTCAGTGCAGTGCAGCATTATATTCCAGTGCAATATCTTCACTTTTTAGTGCAATGTTTTTATACCCCCATTCCTTCAGTGCACTGTGTAATACTTGTAATACTGTGTAATAGATTTACTCAGAGCCAGAAGTCTATCTCATATCAGTGAAATAATAATTTTAACAAGCTGTTACTTGCTTCCTATTTATTTATTTTTATTCAAGCATTTTTTTCTATATTCATTCTCTTTATTCTTTTGTCTTAGCTTAAATATTTTAATTGTACATCTCTTTATATCATGTATATTTCTTTTTAGTCTCTTTCTGTCTATTATGAACCATGCACCTTACGCAGAAGCTCTGCAATTTCGTTGTGTCTTGTGTACGACAATAAAGCATTCTAATTCTAATAATAATATTACCAAACATATGTAGATATAGATTAAATAAGATAGATATTCACATTCATATTTAATAAGTTGCATAACATCAATATGTATTTATTTTATTAATAAATGAAAAATATACCGTCATCGGAAATTATGTGAAGGGAATGGACCTACCCAATGTAATTTACCTTGGAGAACCGCATTTTACCACAAACCTCCCATACTTTTTGGATTTACACCTGATATATCAGTAAACACGCTACACAATTTCGCTACACCCGCGCTCGAGCTTCAGGTTTGTTTACATTTACTGTTAGAATCATTGCTAATTTTTATAAACCATAGACCATTATAAAGCAGCGATAGAAATATGTTAATTTAACTAAAATAAATAGACATTTCAAGATTGAGCTAGGAGTATACTTTGAACTCTTTTATTTCTGTTGGGACTGCTCCTCAAAAATAAATGACAAATAAATTTTCATACATCATGATTGGAGATTGACTGGCCAGGTCACTGAACAAAATGTGGTAGTTTTCGTGGACAAAAAAGCAGATGAAAATAAAATAAAAAATATATAACATGGCATATGTTTTCAACTTTACTCAGTCACTTAATTCTGCTGGAAGACAATTAAACATGCAACTGTTCAAAACAGGCTATTAGAAAATATAAATGGTCCCTGAGAAAAAGACAAAAATATTTTTGCCAATTACATCCAAAACAGGTCAATATCTTACTGTTTGCAAACATTCCTAAATTGTTTAAGATTTTAGATTAAAATGCATTCATTCTCACAATAGTTCATCATCGCAGATTAACAAATAGCTGTTTTTCTGGATTGGTTTGACTTTAAACTGAAGAATTCAGGCAGTATTTCCAAAATAATTGAACTTTCACTATATTTTAGTCTAGACTAAACACTAGACTATCCTCATACCAACACTTAAGAATATTTATGGCAGTGGATGGTTTCTAACAGTAAGGAAATTCTTCAGTACACAATAAAAATGAATTACAATAAAGTTCAATTTGAAAAAAAAAAAAAGGTTCCATGCTTGTTTTCAACCTTTAAAACCTGACCAGACATATATATGTAATTTAAAAGAGTTTCAAATTCACATGTAAAAAAGAATTATACAGTTTCATTATACAGGGCTAGGAACAGGTTTGCGTATCTGCATCTCTGTTTATGAGATTGTCAGTTGTGTGGAAGGATCATACTTTCATAGCTGCCAGAATTTAATAACCAAATAAAATTAAATAACACTAAATAAATAAAGCACAAAGTTTCCTGTCCATATTAAGCATATTACATAGTTTCATATGAATGCATATACATTCTAATAAGCCAACAAAACATTTTTATTAATAAAAACATTTACAAATGTCCATGAATGCAATTCTTTCTTATCTATGTGCATGAAGACATCATTTTTTAAATGTTTTTAAAAGCTAACAAACAAAGGCTAAAGTTTTTGTTTTTAATTATTTTGCAGGTTTTTTTTGTTTATTCTCCTCGGTCCAAACGCTATTGCATCACCATCCGATGAGCTTTTGCGTCTCTATGCCTTCTCATCCGTTCCTGCATTTGCGAGGGCTGTTGTCTAAACGGTAAAAACACAGTATATTGATACAAATATGACTTAAAAAATAATGCATATAAAACACATCTATTAAAATACAATTTCTAGAATGCATATAAAACAAAGATTTAAGGATGTCACCTGTTCAACCATCCTCTGCATCTTCTCAATGACCGAGATCATCTGACCACTGTTTTCTCTCAAACTCTTCTCGTATGTTTTGTTGAGCGTCTCGGCTTTCTCCAGTTTCTTCTTCAGCTCTTTCTGTTGGCCCTGCTCCTGTTCATTAGATGCCTGCCTCGCTTCTGCTGCCTCTGAATCACACACACACACACATCCACTCAAATGACCATGGAAATATTATGGCAGAAATGAAGCATTATGCATTATGATCCTCTGCAGTGAATGGGTGCCGTCAGAATGAGAGTCCAAACAGCTGATCAAAACATCACAATCATCCACAAGTAATCCACACCACTCCAGTCCATCAGTTAATGTTTTGTGAAGCCAAAAGCTGCCATTAAGACATTTTAACTTATTACATTTGAAATATGGATATTTTTCTTACAAAAATGCATGGATTCACTACAGGAGGACTTTATTCACCCCCCGGAGCCATGTGATGCGAGTTTTAATATGGATGCGTGCACTATATTTAACGTGTTTTGAACTGTTAAAGAGAAACACCCACCCACTGCAATGATAATGCTTGGAATAGCCAAGACAATTTTTAATATAACTCCGATTGGATTCGTCTGAAAGAAGAAAGTCATATATACCTAGGATGCCTTAAGGGTGAGTTTTCTAGTTTTTCTTCAGGCTAATTTTCATTTTTGGGTGAACTAACCCTTTAAAAATACAAGATACAAGTCCTCTATCTATACAATTGTTTTCTCCAGTAAAAAAGTCATCTTGTCTGAATCAGGAGAGAAATCTGCACAGACCAAGCACTGTTTACAAGCCAAAACAGTCCAAAATAGCTCTAAACAAGTATGTGAGTTGATTTTGATGTGAAAGACAACAGGAGATGGACTTTTACACTGGATGAAGCATTATTATTGATTATGGACTTGTATTTTGGCCACAAGTGATGGTTTAAAAATGTCTTGATGGATTTGTTTCTTACAAACGCACAGCTTTTGGCTTCACAAGACATTAACTGATGGACTGGAGTGGTGTGGATTACTTGTAGATGATTGTGATGTTTTTATCAGCTGTTTGGGCTCTCATTCTGACGGCACCCATTCACTGCAGAGGATCCATTGCTGAGCAAGTGATGTAATGATACATTTCTCCAAAACTGATGAAGAAACAAACTCATCTACATCTTGGATGGCCTGAGAGTGAGTACATTTTCAGCAAACTATTCCTCTAAAGCATTCCGGTCTCACCGAGTCTGGACTGCAGTGCGGCGACACACTTCTCCAGTTCACGTTGGGCCGCTTTGCTGCTCTCCAGTGTCTGCAGTAGGTTTGGTAAGTTAATGACGTTCCCTCTGTAGTTCACCAGATCTGTGTTACCGGTGCGACGGGCGGATGCTCTCTCTTTGCATGGCTGGCCGGGCAACATGGCTTTATTTCCTGAGAGGAACACAGTGTCATTTTTATAATGCTACAGACAAATGTGTTTACATGCTTTATCAGATTGCATGATTTCCAGCACACACACCCTCAGCACTAATGCTGCCATCTGTCCGATCGCCGTCTGACCAGCGACCGCACAGATTTCTGTAGAGGCAAAGCCCACCGACTGCAGCCTTTCTGACCAGATCCTGCGCCTGAGGAGAGATGGGACACACTGAAGATACACTGAAAATACATTGTTTTTCCTTATAATCAAAGAATGCATGTCAGTACACTGCAAAAAAAAATAGTTCTTCCTCAGTTCTTGTTTTCTAGTACAAATATCAAAAAATCTTTAAGTCAAGATACATTTACTTGAGAAGCAATAAGACTTAAGATATTTAGTTTGATATGAAAAATGTATCAAAATGGAGTGGGTTTATGCTTAAAAAAAAAGTCAATAAACTTCTCAGAAAAATAAACTTGTTCTCCCTTTGGATTAAGTTTATTATTGTTCTTTAAGATTTTTTTTTTCTCCAAAACAAGACTTAATATCTTATGCAATTTTAATATTTTTTTATTTTTGAATCAAAGTTTGTGATTCATCTCTGAGCTGGTTGATCTGATTCATAGGTTTAAACTCTCAACATAATACTCTAATAAGCACAAAATACAAATACTTCACGATAAAATTATTGCTATATTGAACTATTTTATTGATACTTATCAAAAAAGGACAAAAAAGAAAGAAAACCCATTTTTTCCCAATATAACTATACACAATGACAATAATAATGATAATGATAATGACTATGATTATTATGATCAATTATTATTATTAATATTATATGAATTATTCAAAATATTTTATTTCATAGTTTTGATTTCAATTGAAATCAATTAAGAAATTTACTGCAATATTACTATTGTAACAAAACAAGTATTTAATAATAATAATATTTTTTATTATTCAAAATATTATTTTATGTTATTATTTGAATTCTATTTAAATCAATAAGGAAATATACGGTTACTGCAATAATATTACTGTACTGTAAAATAAAAAGGAGCATTTAATAATAACAGTAATAATAATAATAATACATTAATAAAATAATAATTTTATTGTTTTATCATTATTCAAAATATTCAATTTTATTTTATGATTTGAATTCTAGTAAACAAAAAGTAAAAGTAAACAAATCAATAAAGGAATATACTACTATTTCAATCATACTATTTTTCTGTAAAATAAAAAGGTATTTAATAATAATAATTTTATTTTACAGAACAACAGTTCTAATATTTATGTCTGCCTTAATTCCTTTGATTAAGTGTGTTAAACCATGTTAAACCATAAAGCTTTTATTTTGCAGAATTCTATAAAAACATCTCAGAAGAAGTAAACCTGAGCAGGACTGAGAAACAGGCCGAGAGACAGCAGGATGTTGAGCAGGTCTGCCTCTCGAAGACTTCCTGTCAGCTGACGGTCAAAGAACACCCAGGAGAGAAGCACTTTACGGGGAAGCTCAGGCGTCCAGCCCAGAGGACGTTCCTTCAAGCACACAGACAGAGATGTTTGGAGGAGAAACACTAGACGTGATGCAGAGGAGAAATGTGATTTCTTACGCTGTCTTTGGACGGCTGATTGTCTGAGGCGCTGCTGCTCTGCCCGTCTCCTCCTGCGCTTTGACTTTTACTCTCTTTTAGATGCTCAGACTGTTTTCCAGCCGGGTCAGTCTCGTCCGTCACCGAGGCGTCTTCTGTCTCTCTCTCCCCATCCTTCTCTTTGAGTTTTCTCTTCTTTGCATCGATCAATCCTTTCTTTTTTGCTGTCTGTTTGTCTGTTTTTTTGGGCTCATCCTCCTTTACAGAGAAAAAAGTGTGAAAAAGTTACATTAACAACTGGATTTTCATACTTTAAAAAAAAAAGTAAAACATAAGATGGCCCACATTTACATATCAACACCTATTTATTAGTCAGCCAATCATAACACAGGTCATTTACATTTAAACCTTAAAGGTACAGCAGTCTATTTAATTCTGTTTAATAATTGGTTTTGGTCAAAGAAACCTTATCGAACATTAAAAGTGGACTTCACACAAAATTATACAATGCTAAAAATCTACAAAAGTATATAATAAAGTGTAAAATACACATTTTAATTGTTTAGGCGCTTGTATCCTTTCCCTTTGCACATTTCAGATGAGAGTGTGTGCTAAAACTAAAACCATAAAAAACGTCCAGTACCTAAACTTAAAAAAATTAAATAAACTTATAAAAAACATAAACTTATTTTATTTCAGCTAGTTGCCAAGGCAACATTTCTCATTTTCATTTAATTTAACTTGATGTACTAAAATAAGTAAAACTAAAATGTTACTAAAATTACAAAAAAAAATTATAAACTAAAATTACTAAAACTTGAACTAAAATTAAAGTCAAAACAGAAAATACAAAAGTAAATAATTCAAAATATTATTGAAACTATATATACAACAGGGTTATTATAGTTAACTAACTCTAAAACCATAAAATAAAAACTTTTTGATACTTAAAAAAAAATTAATCACTTTAACTGAAATTCCAAGCCAACATTTCTCATTTTCATATAGTTTAACTTGATGTACTAAAATAACTAAAACTAAAAAAAGGATAAAACTATATAGAAAACTATATATCTTTAAAATAATAATAATAGTAATAGTATAAATAATGACAAAAACACTACCAAATTAATAAAACTTTAACTAAAATTAAAATAAAAACAGAAAATATTCAAATGAGAACTAATTTAAAATATTATTAAAACTATAATAGCATCTCAGTGATAGTAAAATAACACATGTGCAGTCTAGTGTACCATGGGAGCGCTGGTGTCCTCTTTGACGCTGGGGCCCTGTGGCAGACGGCAGAGACACTGATACAGCTCAAGTCCAAAATCCCTCTGGAGCATCTCGCTGAACATCTCCGCCATCAAACTCACCTGATACCAGCACACGAGAGCCGTCAGCCAAGACAATGTAGATTACATCATGACTGAGCCAGTTTACAACATATGTAACATGCACGTTGTATTATTTGAATTGTTAATACAAGTTAGAAGTCACATACATATATATATATATATATATATATATATATATATAGAATAACTACCCACCTCACAGCTGTCCCGTGTCTGAGGCGTCTGGGGCTCCAGCAGTGAGGACAGAGACACGACAGACAGATTGAGTCCAGCGGAGGGGTGAAAAACCACAGACGGACCTTCTGGAAGTGACAAATCACCATCCTGGATGACAGGAAAGAAACAGACAAGCTTGGAGACTTCTCTGGTGTGATTTCAAGCATATTTCCTATGCATAATATTTATAAACTCTGATGTCAGTCAGTACCAGCTGTTTTTGTCGTAATTTTGCCCAGTCTTCTTCTGCTGGCACTAGATTCCACACATCTGGCAATAACACCACAACTGTCTCCATTTTATCTCCGGAAAGATATCTCAGCTCCGCCATCTTGTGCCTTCAGAGAGAGAAAGACATTTAGAGACATGTGCAGATTACTAATGAATATATAAAAGACATAAGGTGACTTAAATTTTGGGTCAGTACATTTTTTTATGTTTTTGAAAGAAGTCTCTTCTGCTAATCTAGGCTGCATTTATTTGATCAAAAATAAAGTAAAAAATGATTGTTTTTTTTTAAATATTATTACAATTTAAAATAGCTGTTTTATATGTGAGTATATGCTAAAATATAATTTATTCCTGTGATGCAAAGCTGAATTTTCAGGATCATCACTCCAGAACTCATTCTAATATGCTGATTTGCTGCTCAAGAAACATTTCTGATCATAGTTTTTTCATTTTTATTTTCAGGATTCTTTAATGAATAGACGGTTCAAAAGAAAAGCATTGATTTGAAATAGAAATGTTTGTAAGATTAGAATTGTCTTTACTGTCACTTTTGATCAATTTAATGCATACTTGATAAATAAAAATATTAATTTCTTTAAAAAGATCTTACGGATCCCAAACGGATTATGAACGGTAGTGTATTAAAAAGCCATTTTGTATACATATGAAACTTACGTTATTTATGTTTATATTATTATTATTAAGTTACTTATAGACTTTCTGTATATAAACAATGACAATAACAACCCGCTTTGGCAAGACAAAAACAATAAATCTTAACCGTATTGAACTGATATTAAAAATGAAATACGGACCACTGCGTGCAGGCTGAGAGGTCCAGAGCAGTTTGTTCCTTTATGCAGCGGAGCGCAGTGTTGACCAGCGTCGAACCGTCCTTCACTGGATTTGCTCCGTCTGCTTTGGGTGACCAGTGACCTCCAGGAAACCGCAGTTCACCTCCACTGTCCACCATCACAAACTACAACACAGAGAAAGAGCCAGTGACACAATTATACATGAAACTCTATAAAGCTACTATAAGCCGTATAGCCATATACTATGAGCTCTAGAAACCATATAAAATCATATATCTGACATGCAAAGGCCTCTAAATAGTCATGGGTACCGAGACCTGGTATTAAACTGGCCTCAGTGTTAAATTATGAAAGAGCGGTGTATTGATAAGCTCTGATGTTAATGGTTCTGCTATCGGTACTGAAGAAATTAAGAAAATACACATGCATTTATTATTGTTATAAAGAAATTATCTTACAAATTCTATCTCGCCAGAGTCGCCAGCTGTTTCTATATTCTGCAATAATATTAGGACATTCGTCTATTTTTGCTATTCGCAATTCAAAAGAGAAGTCACGTTCACGTGGAGGAGCTACATAAACATGGTTTACGTCTTGGATGTGAACAGCTGGGAGAAAATCTGATGTGTGTCAATATACGTATATGTAGTATACATATATATGTATGTATGTATATAAAACAAAAAGTACCGATAATACTCATCCCTACCTCTAAATGATCAACACACAATCTTCTCCATGCTTTCTGTCATCTGATTGATAGTTTAGATTTTTTAGCAAGAAAAGGGCCTTTCAGTATAATTGTAAAAAATGCAGACCTTCAAATCTTTACTGATTTTATAAAGTAAGCGTTTCTGAATGCATCTGCTGCTTTTGAACTGAGTGAGTCAGTGATTCAGTGACTCGTTCATAAAGACAGTCACTTGTTTTGTTTTTTGGATGAATCAGCTGGCTGAATGAATCAGATAAATAAATGACTGAATGACTCAATCATTAACAGTGAACTGCTGTCATCTATTGGCAGTTATAGTTTCTTATTTAGAGTATCATTTCATTAAAAAACTAAATACCCATTTTTCCATGGAATCTTTCCAAGGTTTTTTATAGTGGAAAACCGTTCTTTAGATTACTAAAATGTTCTTCAAACTAAGAAAAACTTTAAGAATTGTTCACTAAAAGGTTTTTTTTGGGCATCACTGTAAAAGCCCAGTTTTGGAACTTGTATTGTGTGATTTCAGAGATATTGAGGACTGAATGTTCTTACTTTGAGAAGTGTAGTGGGATGTACGGCCTCCTTCTGCGTCTGACCGTCCTTTGAGAGGTTACAACACTGTGAGTACAAGTCCTCAAGGCACGGCATAGAAAACAACAGAACCTGCAGAGAGAACACAACCATTCTTGAGAATCTGAGCCTTGCATGGTCACACGATCTGTCAATAGAGCGGCACGCGTACCCTAACAGAGAAAGCCTCATCTGTGGACTCGCAAACATCTGCTTGACTCTCCGGCTGGTTTGATCCCACGTGAAAGTGACACGGTCCTCTCAGAGGAAGAGGCTGGTCGAGCGGGAAACTCTCGGTCCAGGACTGCTGGAGGTGGAAGAGGTTGAAGGCCAGGTGCAGGTGTGGGTACCGCCGCTGAAGCTCCAGATAATCACAGGCCTGGCTGAAAGAATCAAGAGGAAATCACAATGAGACAATGAAAAATGACAATTTCCCCCAGGCTGTGAGAGCCCTAGGGGTGTGCGATATACATCGTCTGCGATAATATCGTAATTGTTGTTTTAATGATGTGTGATTTGACATTATCGAGTGTTTTGCAAAAACCATTCAAAACACCCCTACAGAGTGCACTCATACATTACATGAGGTCTAGACTAGTGCGAGAGTGTGTTCTTTCACTGCATCATTCAGTCTAATAAAATGCATTTAGAATGATCACAAAATATGGGGACAAAAATGTATATATTTATATCATTTCATATAGTTTATCAATATCACACAAAGAGTGCATTTTCTTTCTCCAAAAATACCATATTGCCTGTTTTTGCACTATTTTGACAACAAAAATAATTCCAAGCACAGCCACAACGCTGTTTTGTATGGAGCCCGGGAAGTCACCTGTAGGAGAAAAAAAATCAATCCGTGGCGACGGTTTTTCAATTCGTTCCCTTAGTTTATAATCTGTACTCACAAATTCTTTAACTGCTCTCTCGGTTTAACAAATAGTGCCCACGGATTAATAAAACATACCCACAAATTCATAATCCATGCGCACGCTTTCGCAATCCGTTCCCACGGGTTTGTAAACTGTACTCACAGTACTGGCGGGTTTAATTTCACATTTATATTATATATAAATGTTTATATTTATGTTTAACTGGTATGTAGCACCGTGGTCCTGCGAGACACAGCATTTCGTTCCACTATATGTCCACACATGTAGCAGCATGACAATAAAGCTCAACTTGACTCGAGTTTATGCTTCATCAGAACGTCCTGGCATGTTGTTTCTGACCGACTTACGTGTCCCTGGAGAAACAGGAGAACAACGGAGCGCTGTGTGTGGACATGGAGCTGCTCTTTTTCGGTGCTTCCTCCTCTGAGGCGGCCCTCCATCTTTTTCGTTTTTGGTGCATGGCGTCTCCTCCCCACGGCCCTCCGCCGCCGTCCTCCCTGAGTCACGCCACAAAGAGCAACAAGGACACGCGTCAGCAGAGGAGCGCGTTAAAAACAGGACAGTCTTCAAGGACGCTCACACAAAAAACAACAGAATGAGGTGCTGAAACAAATCAGACTGTAACGCTCTTGCAAACCTTTTGAAAGAAATCAATACTTTTATTCAGAGAGAGCATTCAAATTGATCAAAAGTGACAGTAAAGACATTTATGAACTTACAAAAGATTCTATTTAAAATGCAGTCATGTGACAACAATGTAGCATAAAGCTGTTCAAAAGCATTTAATCACTACATACTGGATTTTTTTTAAAATAGCATGCAATGCACAGTATGCAGTACACTAGTATCCACTGCATTGTGACTCACCAGCGTCCACCTCTACGTCCACCCATGACCTCAGCGTGTCTCTTCCGTCCTCCACCCCAACCATCAAACGGACCTTTCCAGGACATCTGCTGGTGATGGGACATCTGCATCATGCCACCTGTCACATAGACCGATATACATGACCGCTAAATATTAGATATCATTCTAAAGCATCATGTGACACTGAAGACTGGAGTAATGAAGCTGAAAATTCAGACAGCAATCAATTACATTTTAACTTGTATTCAAACAGAAAACAGTTATTTTAAATTGTAAAAATATTTCACAATTTTTATGTTTTTACTGATCAAATAAATGCAGCCTTGGTGAGCAGAATAGAGCCTTTAAAAAAAAAATATATATATATATATATATTTTTTTTTTTGACCAGCACTGTACTTGCCAAGAGTTTTTATATAATTTATTTTAGCTTTATTTCTAAATAAAACGTTTCCTAACAGTTTTAGTTAATGATAACAACACTGCATCACGTACCAGGATTTGGCTGCATGCTGGGAATCAGTGGTGGTATTTTGGGAGATTTCAGCAGAGGTTGCGGTTTGGTCCCTAAAATGCCAGGCTTCGGATTGGATGACATGGAGGGCAGCAGCGGAGGAGGAGATTTGAAGGGCTGACAGAAAGAAACCAGAGAAAGAGACAAACCTTCTGAAGATCAGGTATAAAAAATAACATGGTAATTATACACTCCTTCATTATAATCTCAAGTCATTAAATATGCAGCATCTTGAAACCAAACATTTAATTTTTTTTTATAATTTTTTATTTCATTTTAACCTCCAAGAACTATCATCTTCTCGGAACACAAATAAATGATTAATATAAATGTTAATAAATAAAACATTATTTATAATTAAGGCAAATTTAACCTTTCATTGTTTTGTAATATCTTTCATAAAATAGTCAATATATGTGCACAATTTCATGTACACTACCATTTAGGATCACTAAGATTCTATTAAAAGAAATGTATACTTTTATTCATCAAGGATGCATTAAATCGATCAAAAGTGACAGTAAAGACATTTGTAATGTTACAAAAGATTTCTATTTCAAATGCTGTTTTTAAACTTTCTCTTCATCAAAGAATCCTGAAACATTTTATCACAGTTTCCACAAAAATACAAAGCTGCAAAACTGTTTTCAACATTGATAATAATCAAAAAAAAAATCTTGAATGATGTTTGAAGGATCATGACACTGAAGCCTGGAGTAATAATGTTGAAAACTCAGCTTTGACATAACAAATAAATGACATTTTAAAACACATTCAAACATAAGATCGATGTTTTCAATTCTAATAATAATATTTCACAGTGTACACGTTTAGTGGAAATTCATATTTCTGCGCTTTAAAACAAAAAAACATGTCAAAGTGGACTTCTATCCAAAATCATGAAAAAAAGAGAAAATAGTATTACTTTCATTATTTACTGTACAAACACTGTGTTACAAACACTGCTAATGCAAATACACTAAGATGCAACAAAAAGATGTGCTTTTTTAACAAACTATGCATTTCTATTATATAGCGACCTCTTAAAGAGGATGTTATTGAAATATTAGCCCAAAACCTTTCTGCCCACCTGTCCGTTCAGCGTCTGAACTTTCTGTGCCGTCCAGCTGATGGGCTTCAGGGGGTCCTGGACCGCTTTCACCAACACTTTTTCTCCCACCAGGGGCACACGACCCACCACAACACTGCAGCACAAACCACAAGCCCTCCTGAGCCTCAGACCTCACATCATCACATCAACCTCACACTCAGGTTATGATTCATATGATGCTGGCAAGGTTACTTTGGAAATGTAATAGGTTACAGATTACAAGTTACCCTATCTAAAATGTTTCAATTACTTTCATTACTTGATTAAAGTAATAACTGATTGCATTTGATTACTTTTCTAAATTTCTAATGTTTTCAACTGTTAATCATTTTACAGTACTCAACACTGATTAGTCCTTCATCACTTGAATTAAGATTATAATAATTTAATTATAAAGCACAGCTTCCACAAAATAAGACGTACTTTGAGATCATTCTGAGGTTAAGTACAGATTTAAAACCATAACAAGAAACAGTTTAGTAGCTATTATACTGTTTTTGAAATCAAATCTTTGCATATCTATGACAGAAAACACTGGCATCTAACAATGCCTCTTAAAAAATTAAAGCATATGCATTAAACAGTTATCGACTAAGCATGTGTCCTAAACTCCTGAAACATTGGTGGCTCATATTTTAGAGCAGTCACTGTAATTTAGGAAAGGAATCATTATGTGGGTGTGTATGAAAAAAATCAGATGTTACCCCCTTTGTAATCATTAACATTTTCATAAGTAACTGTAATTTAATTACACATTTTTTATCAGTAACTGTAACTGATTACAATTACATTTATTTTGGGTAACACTTTATTTTAAGGTGTCCTTGTTGTTACATGTACTTACTATTATAAATTATCCATAATTACATGCACGTAACCCTAAACCAAACCCTAATCTTAACCCAAACCATATATTAAGTACATGTAATATTACTCGGTAATTAAATGTAAAATTACACTGTAACAAGGACACCTTAAAATAAAGTGTAACCTTATTTTGTTATGAAATTACGTAATTTATGCTGCCTTCACGTGCTATCGGAATTATCGTAAATATGAGTTTCCTAATCGGAAATTGGACGTGAACGGCCTCTCGAGTCATATTTACTACTGGGAAACTCGGAAATAATTTTGATACCAGAGTTTCCGAGTTGGGCGGGTCATAAACTTTAAACATGGTGGAGGGGACAACCATTACTGTTCTCACAACAACTACATCCCTTTGTCTTGTCGCTAAAGTTGTGTATTTATAGGCTAGATATGAACGATCAAGCATATTGTATGTTTTATAAGCAGTGAAATAAGCATGTATTTGACCGAAATTCCAGAATTGTCAGCAAACTGCATGTATAGAGCGGTGAATGTTTATATGATTGTCCACCAATGGGATGCTACATTTTATTCTTTCCGACATTAAAGCACTTGAATACGACAAGCTCGTAATCACGACTTCATAAGTGGGAAATAGGACATTTCCGATAGCACGTGAAGGCAGCATTAGTTACTCCCCAACACTGTTCAGATAAACCAAACACACAAACCTCACTGGAAAATGAACCTCCTGATCCACAATCCCATGATGCTCCTGCATCTGTGTGACCACCCCGGTGAACACGCGCTGCCTCATCTGAACACAGAATCATTTAGTGTTTACACAATAATAAACCAGAAAGTGTATCTTTATGCAATAACGATGAGCAAATTCTCATCATATAGCTATATACCTGTGTCTCCATTTTCTTTTCTCCTTTGCATGCAAAAGAAAGTATACTGAGTGCTTTGGGACACATGCATACACAATAGAAATGCACGAATTAAATATATGACATAATTAGTCTGGCTGTTGTGTAGGTCAACAGCAGCATGTGTAATACTTCCTACTGCATCGGCGTTACAGTGACGGCAGTTTAATGCAGTTTTCCCGTACCCACAGATCTTTATTTAGGACTTATCTATTAGGAGAGGTGTTGATTAATGTCCTGCGACATTTAAGCGGTGAAACTTACTAGTATTTTGTGTTCGTGCTCTGTTTTTCCTCCACGCTGATGCTTTTGTTTGTCTTCTGTCAGTTCATCGAAAGGGCGTTTCGCATCAGCGGCATCAAGCGGTCAGTCAGAGTAACTGCAGGTGAAACGCCTTAAACCGCCTTTGGCTGTAAATGTAACACGAGCGACCGTACAAAAACATTAAACGCGACTTAAAAAGTCTTGAATTGTTTTCTAGACTTTGTTATTCTTCATAGGCGGTCGTATTTGTATGAAAGCGACGTCGTGTGGTTTGACCTGCAGTTCTCCTCCAGTACCGTGGGTGGCGCTGAGGTGCAGCGGGGTTTAACGTCTCGCTCGTCTGACTGTGCGCAAACACACGTGTGAAGATGGAGGAGGATACGCTGCACTTTCATGAGATGGGCATAGATGATCGGCTGTTAAAGGTAAAATATACAGTCGTGCTATTAATATTATGTCTGTCTACCGCGAAATGCCAGACACCAGAATATTAACTGTTTGTTTTGTGCAGTTTGAATGTAGTTAATGTCTGGATCAACATTATGTTTACATGCTAACATGAGCATGGTCATTTCTGAAATAGAATACACGATATATATTTTATTGAATACTTAAATATTGTATTATTTTTATTCTGTCTATTTTATTAAGATCTATGGCAATGTTTCTTTCTGTGTCAACAGGTTTCCCATAAATACCTTTCCTGTATAACTGTATTTAGTTATATGTTTACTAGTTCCTGACCAAATACTGTTGTTAATACAGTAAAATTATGATAATTTGCTATTATACAACTGATAATAACTGACAACTGATGTGTGTGTGTATATATATATATATATATATATATATATATATAGTGGGTGTGTGTGCATGTAAATAAATTTTTCTTTTGTTATTTATTTATTTATTTATTTATACATATGTAAATTATTTAGTTTTATTTAAATGATATATGTAACAGAAATGCAGATATATGTATTATATTTGTAAATAATACATTCATATATATATATATATATATATATGAAAAATTGCAAAATATTGATTACATATTACTAGTTAATTTAAATTATTTATATAAATCTAAATATAATTTACATAATTACAAATACTTTACTTTGTTTTTTTGTTTTTTTTTTACACACAAGTATAAATATATTTTGGAGAAAAAAAAGGAAAATAGGATTTTTCAGTTTCTCTCTTTCTGTATATATGTAAGTAAATAAGAAGTAAATTTGTAAAAACTGAATTTCAGATGTGCTTCACACGATTTCTGTCACTGCATGTTGATATCACAATATAACAAAACATTTTTGCTGTATTTATTAGTGCTGTCCACTGGTGACTGGGATGTGAAGCTGTGTTTGTTTGTTTCTCAGGCTCTGGCAGATTTAGGCTGGTCTCAGCCCACCCTCATCCAGGAGAAAGCCATCCCGCTGGCGCTCGAGGGCAAAGATCTGCTGGCCCGAGCTCGAACCGGATCAGGAAAAACCGCAGCCTACGCGATCCCACTCATCCAAAGAATCCTCACATCCAAACAGGTGACACTTGGCTTTGAGTTATTCTAACTTGGGCCTCAATGACAGAGGAGTCAGTTCAAATATATAACACAGTTTATTGTTGCTGCTGATGTGTCCAGACTGTACGTGAGCAGGCCGTCAGAGCTCTAGTCCTGGTCCCGACCAAAGAACTGGGCCAGCAGGTCCAAACCATGATCCGACAGCTCACTGCGTTCTGCGGCAGAGACGTACGAGTGGCCGACATCTCCGGGAAAGTGGATATATCGGCACAGAAGTCAGTACTACAGCAAAAAAAAAACTATTTAATTAAAAAGGTTAAAGGAATTATATCTACAGTATATAATGACCTAAAATAAGTTTATATGTCTTGAAATGTGTGTATTTGCTCTGAAATGATTTAAGAATGGGTGTTTTATTAATCAAATGAACTAACATTTCATAAAAACAACCTTTGAAGCCTGGGAGATTCAAAATGTTTAATTTAATATTATTTATATACTATTATATTTTTTATTAGTATTTTGAATTATGTTTTTATTTTTAATTTTAGTTTAAATTTTAGTAATTTTATTATGTGCTTTTGTCATTTATTACGTTTTGTTTTTTTGTTTACATTTTTTTAAATGTTAAATATTACTATTTTGGGAGGTTCAAAATGTTTAGTTGTAGTGTTATTTATATACTATTATAGTTTTCATTAATATTTTGAATTAGGCTTAATTTTTATATTTTCATTTTAATTTCAGTTAAAGTTTTAGTAATTTTGTTATGTGCTTTTGTCATTTTTATTAGTTTTTTTTTTTTTTAAACAAAATTTAGGTTATTTTTTTATTTGTTTGAAGTTAATAATTTTAGTGCTTAAATTTAAACTTATTTCAGTTAGTTGCAACATTTCTAGTTTCCATTTAGTTCAAGTTTTTCATCTAATATTTATATTTTATTTCAGTTTTATTTCAATTCCAAAAAGTTTTCAATGGTTGTTGTTATCAATAATAACCCTGCTCAAGTTAAACCCAGTTCATTCAGTCTCATTTAAGCTCATTCTAAGTGCAATTAAATATTTGTTACAATTGTTTGTCTTTCTCAGGCCGATTTTAATGGAGAAGCCGGACATTGTGGTCGGCACACCGTCCCGTGTTCAAGCCCACATTAACGCCCAGAACCTGCAGCTTCAGTCTTCATTAGAGATGCTGGTCATCGACGAGGCTGATCTTGTCTTCTCGTTTGGGTTTGAAGCGGACCTGAAAAGCCTGCTTTGGTACGTGTTTTCATTAAAACGGCACGTGATATATATCTTAAAGTATAAGTCCACTTCCAGAATAAACATTTCCTGATAATTTACTCATCCCTGTGTCATCCAAGATGTTCATGTCTTTCTTTCTTCAGTCGAAAAGAAATTAAGGTTTTTGAGGAAAATATTCCATGATTTTTTTTTCCATATAGTGGACTTCAATGGTGGCCAACGATTTCAAGGTCAAAAATGCAGTTTTTAATGCAGCTTCAAAGGGCTCTAGCGAAATGATCGGTCATTTTGTGAAAAAAATATATTTATATATAATTATATTTATATAATTTAAATTATATTTAAATGATACTTTTTAACCACAAATGCTCGGCTTGCTCTAGCTCTGCGATGTGCATGTCTTCACACATCACGTAATCATGTTGGAAAGGTCACGCACGGTTAGTTCTTCGTCTTTGTACTTCGTTTAAAAACTGCAGAAACCCTGATAAAGGTCCAGCATCTAGTATTTGTGACACGGGACCACAAAACCAGTCATAAAGGTCAATTTTTTGATATTGAGATTTATACATAATCTAAAAGCTGAATAAATAAGCTTTCCATTGATGTATGGTTTGTTAGGATATGACAATATTTTATATTTGAAAATCTTGAATCTGAGGGTGCGAAAAAATCTTAATATTGAGAAAATCTCGCCTTTAAATTTGTCTAAATTAAGTTCTTAGCAATGCATATAACTAATCAAAAATTAAGTTTTGATATATTTATGGTAGGAAATTATCTTCATGGAACATGATCTTTACTTAATATCCTAATGATTTTTGGCATAAAAGAAAAATGGATAATTTTGACCCATACAATGTATTGTTGGCTATTGCTACAAATATACCTGTGCTACTTAAGACACTTAAGTTTTGTAGTCCAGGGTCACATTTGTCTGTGTTCCCCTCTGCAGTCACTTGCCCAAGATCTACCAGGCGTTCCTCATGTCAGCGACGCTGAATGACGACGTCCAGGCACTGAAGGAGCTGGTCCTCCACAATCCTGTGAGTGCAGCAGCGTCAGCGCCAGCAGCTCGTGTGTTTGGCTGGATCTGACACTTTTCCTCTGTCTGTGTGTCGCAGGTGACGCTGAAGCTCCAGGGCTCTCAGCTGCCAGACAGCTCTCAGCTTCAGCAGTACAGCGTCCGCTGTGAGGAGGAGGACAAGTTCCTGCTCATCTACACCCTCCTGAAGCTCGGCCTGGTTCAAGGGAAGTCGCTCGTATTCGTCAGCGACGTGGACCGCTGTTACCGGCTCAAGCTGTTTCTGGAGCAGTTCAGCATCCCTGCTTGTGTCCTGAACTCTGAGCTGCCCGTTCACTCCAGGTGAGGGAGGAGAGTAGAAATCAATAGTCACGCTGTTTACTTCCTTAAAGCTGCAGGGTGGCATTTCTGCACCATCTGCAGGGTTATTATCGTGAACTATCGGGACAAGACCACAGGAACAATCTGACTCTGCTGCAGCCTAGATTTAAACTGCTGATTTAGTCTGGCCAGAGGAGAATGACACTATTTCCCCGTCTAAATACTGTAAAGCTGATGTAAAGCAGCTTTGACACAGTTTGCACTGTTAAAAGCGCTATACAAATAATAGTGACTTGACTTGAACTAAAACCATAAAAAATGATGTTGTTGTTGCTTTTTAATGTAAAGTTTCAGTACATTAACTAAAATAAAATTATTTTTTTATTTTACTTAGTTGCCAAGGCAACATTTCACACATTCATTTAGTTTAACAACTAAAACTAAATCAACTAAACCAGATAAATAAAATAGAGATAGATGGATAGATAGATTTCAAAAATATTCTATTCAAAATATAAAAATAAAATCTAATTCAAAATATTAACAAAAACTCTGATACCTAGATAACACTCGTGTAAAGTCACTTCCAGGGTTATTATATATAAAAAAAAAGTTAAATAAAAATGAAATAAAATATAAATATCAGATGAAAAAACAAGAATTAGAAATAATTTTAAGTTGAAGAACTGAAATTAGTTAATGGAAAGATACTGAAACAAAAAGTAAAACATGAATAGAAATATTAAAAAAATGCAACAAAGAAAACAAAAGCTAAAATTGAAGCTCAAAATATTAATAAAAACTAGTGCTGTCAAACGATTAATCGCAATTAATCCCAGCCAAAATAAGTTTTTGTTTACATAATATATATGTACTGTTTTATTTATTATGTGTGTATATTTATATATAAATATATTTAATGAACATAACATATTTTTCTTAAATATATACATGCATGTGTTTGTATTTATATATACAAAATAAATATACACATACACGCATATATTATGTAAACAAAAACATTTTTTGAATGCGATTAATCGCTTGACAGCACTAATAGAAACTATAATAGTATATAAATAATACTAAATAAGTCTGCACTGCTCTTATCATGAACAGTTTATCTATGCAGTTTATTGTAAAGATAAAGTTAGTTTATTTTAATAATATTTCACAGAAAAGTCATAATTATAATCCCCTCTGAAGCAACTTTTTCTCTCCTGCTGATGTAACCAAGGCCGTGAGGTTTAAGAAAAATAATATTAACCAGCAATATGTATAATTATATAAATACATCACATTGCAGATGTTACATGTGTAGCGAATACTGTTTTCTTGTTTCATTTAATGCCCTTAAATTAATTTAATTTCTTTTTCAGGTGTCACATTATCACTCAGTTTAATCAAGGCTTCTACAATTACATAATCGCCACAGACGAACAGGGACTGGAGAATCCTGCAGGACGTTCCCAGAAAACACAGGAGAAAGGAAAGAAGAAAAAGAACTCTGGGAAGAAGTAAGAGTTCCCAGCAGTGGGAATGCATAAAACATTTGAGCATTAATTATGATTTCTTGAAATTATGTCTGTATTAAATATACTGATTGTCGTTTCATCCCCTCAGAGGAAAAGACAAGGAATATGGTGTTTCCAGAGGAATCGATTTCCACAACGTGTCTAATGTGATCAACTTTGATTTTCCCACTTCAGTTGATTCCTACATCCACCGCGTCGGCAGGTGTGTGGAGAATATTACTGTATACTGTATTATTGTAGTATTTATTTATGTTGAATTGGCTTTTATTTTCATATTTTCAGTTTTCATTTTCATTTTAACCCTCATAATGCATACAGAATCTCTATATGATTTTCACCTTTTTTTTCACTATGGTTGAGAAATCTTATTTGAATATATGATTGTATAAAATTGATAAGAACATATAATCTGAGAATTACCAGTATTAACCCCTTTGGAATGAATGGAATTTTGGATCGGAATTTTGAATAGAATGGAACTCATGATTGCTCAAAAAAAGTCCAAATTTATGAAACCTACATAATTATTTCTAACAAAACAACATAAATAATTCTCTGAAAAGCTTTTAAACAAAATCAATTCTTTTTTCTTGCATACACGTTCACTTTCAACAAAATTCAGTCCCAAAAGTGTGTGAGATTTGTGGAAAAGGCTTAATATGTTTTATATATTAAGCCTATTTTATATATTTTTTTCTTGACACTTTTATATAACTTCATAGATAATTTAAGAAAAATATGTTTGACACCTAATGGTACTTCATACATACACGGGTCCAAATTGACTCAAACGCAAAATATTTCCCTTTAAATGATTATAACTCTTAAACAATAATTGTAAAAAATCTGAAAAAAACAATGATGTGTATTTTGATAGTCTTAAAGCACTTGCATAGTTTCGTTCCTTTACTAAAAACTGCAGTTTTTAGAAATGTTCATGTATCTCTTCTGGGTCAAAATGGACATGAATGCTTTTTGAGGGTTAAGTTTAACTTTTAGTAATTTTGTGTGCTTTTTGCCATTTTTATATATATAATTTCTATTTAGCTTTAATTTATTTCAGTTTTAGTACTTCAAGTTGTTAATTTACTTCAACAGTGTAAAAACAGTCTTTGCTCTCTGTTTAACTACATATTGGAATAGTTATGTCATATTGGTTAATAGAGTTGGGCTTAATTGTATAATGTTTCTATTTTCAACTTAAACTTATTTATTTCTAAATTTATTATTCTAAATTTATGTCTAAATTTCATTTAGCTTTTCATCTAATATTTATATTTTGTATTATATGAATTATTTTCAGCTTTATTTAAATGAATGAAAAATGATTTTGAATAGTTTAACAATAAGAATACTGATTTTTCTTCAGAACGGCTCGTGCGGATAATCCCGGGACCGCGCTGTCCTTCATATCTCATACAGAATTCCCCATGCTCACGCAGGTTGAAAACACTCTTACTGGAGGTAAGTCACAGGTTTTAGAGGATATTTATTTTAACATGGTCACAGGAAGCTAAATTATGCCTGCTCATGTTGTTAAAAACCTAATATTATAAACTAACATAATAATTATTAATAGAATGCTTGTATTGTGTAGAATATGGGCCCTTTGAATATCTCTTCAATTGTTTTTTTTTCAATTTTAGGCTAATATTGGCAGAAAAGAATGTTGTATGTTTCAAGATTAGTGCTGTCAAACGATTAATCGTGATTAATTGCATCCAAAATAAAAAACAATTTTGCATAAAATGTTTGTACTGTGTATATTTAGTATGTGTATATGTAATTACACAGACATACATTATATATATTTTGAAAATATTTACATGTATATATTTATATTCACATAATTCATATTATATATAAATATATTTAATATATGCACATAACATATTTTTAATGTTATGAAAATGTAAAATGTGAAATTAATAGAAAATGTGTGTATTTATACATAATTAATAAATATACACAGCACACACACACATATTATGTAAACAAAAACTTTTGTTTTGGATGTGATTAATCGTTTGAAAGCACTATTTAAGATTCAAAATTATAATGTTATTATAAGTAATTATTATAAATTACAAGCAAATTCATTTTTCCTGCTCTGTTTTCAGACAGCACACATGACAGTGTTTTGAAGCCGTACGGGTTCAAGATGGAGGAAATCGAGGGATTCAGATACAGATGTCGGGTATGTTTGTGTCCTCACGCAGCACTGAAGCTGTGTTTGTGGTTTGGTTCACCTGAGGAGTCTCTTTAATTTACCCAGGATGCCATGAGATCGGTGACGAAGCAGGCAGTGAAGGAGGCCAGACTGAAGGAGATCAAACAGGAGCTGCTCAATTCAGAGAAACTCAAGGTTTGTGATCGCTTCATTTTAAGCAGTTCATCTCTCTAATGTCCAATGATTGGTTGTCATTGATTTTATGTGTGACAGACGTACTTTGAAGACAATCCCAGAGACCATCAGCTGCTGCGACACGACAAAGACCTTCATCCCGCCGTCATCAAACCTCACCTGAAAAACGTGCCCGATTACCTGGGTAACAATTCATCGCCTTTTTATTGATCTGTATATATGATACAGAGACATATAGATCGTCAAAACACATTTCCATGTCCGTTTCAGTCCCGACGGCGCTGAAAAGTCTCGTCAATCCTCTGAAACAACGGAAGAAAAAGAAGAATAAAGCAGGCGGTGTGATGCTGAGCAGCTTTAAAGTGAGAATACAGATCGTTCATGTATTTGAACCGTGTACTAACACAAGTTATATCTACAAATGGCACATTGGTTAATAGCTTTGGGCTTAATTGTGGAATTTTTGTATTTTCAGTTTTCATTTTAGTTAAGCTCTCTCTCGCTTTTTATATATATATATGTATATGTGTGTATGTATATATGTGTGTGTGTGTGTGTGTGTGTATATATATATATATATATATATATTTCTATTTAACTCTAATGTATATTTTTCTTTTTTAGTAATTTTAGTACTTATACTTATTATTCTAAATTTCATTTAATATTAATAATATTTTATTTCCGCTTAATTTCAATTAACAAAAAATATTTGTCTTTAATTTATTTTATTTATAGATGAGAATACAAATCGTTCACTTTAACAGTTTATAGCTTTCGCTCACTGTTTAATCTACATATTGATGTAATAATGCCATATTGTTTAGATTTAGATTGATATACTATTATATTTTTTATTATTTTGAATTGGATTACATTTTTTCTGTTTTCAGTTTAATCTTAGTTAAAGGTTTAGTAATTTGTGTCATTAATATTATTTTTTGAAATGTTCATGTAGTATTTTTTTTATTTTAGTACTTCAATTTAAGCAAAGATATATGAAGAGTTAATTTGCAAAAACAGATAACTCCATTTTTAACAATTTTCAAAAATCATGTTTTTTCATTGTGCATTCTAATTCATCTCAATCAAACTGCAGTTGGGTTATTTTAATTAAGTTAAAAAATAACAAAAAAATACAGCTAACTAACACAATGAAACATTATAACATAATAAAAAAACATGAATTTTGAAAAAATAAACGAGTTCTGTTTTTGCAAATAAACTCTTCATATATAGATTAAATCTAATTTTAGTTAATGATAATGACCGGTAGTTGACAGGACTTGAATTGTGTGTAAAAACAGATCCTGTTATGGCGCTCTGAATGAATACTGTTTTCATTTATGTTGCGTTTGCAGAAGAATTTCAGAGGCAGAAATCCACTGAAGAGTTTTCACTACACGAGGAAGAAGCGTGAAAAGAAGGCTGGGAAATCCTAATGGCAGAAGAGCCTGAGAGACATTGGGTTTGGATTGGGATGTTGAGGAAATCCTGACATAACTAGTCTTCTGGATACTTTGAACGGTGACTGTAATCCTGAACGACACGGTCGAGATCATAAAGTCCATCAGAATCAGACGTGCATGAGGATTCCTGTCTCACTGCGTGTGTGAAATGATTTCGATGAATATTGTGTTTCATTAATACTAACACTCTACTTCATAAAGTGTCTTGTGTTCTGATTTTATTTATAGTTTTAGTGCTACAACATGTTTTCAGCTGATTTAGACAACAACATTGCACAAGTAATTAACAAATTAATTTAAAAAAATATATAATAATTATAGAATTCCAAAAATTTAGTTATTGTCAAAAGAATGCATCCACATGTTTTATTATTATTTTACAAATGAAAACATTTTTCTCATAAGAATTCATGGAGAAAATTAAAATCTTCAAAATAGGCTTAATTAAATGTCTTTTTACTTTTCATTTAAATCAGTATCATGGTAAGTACTTTAAAATGTAAACTTTTTTCCAGTACTTTTTATTTTAAATAAGTGAGAACATTTAACTCTCATGAGAATTCAGCCAGAAAATGTAATGAAAATAATACAAAAACAACTTAAAGGTCCTCAAAATATGTTTAAAAATATATGATGTCTTATTTGTGTCTTGATTTTGGGATGAAATATGACTTGGACATGTTTCATGAGATTTATTCTTATTCATATTAACAGTTGAATAGTTCATCAGCTAATATAAATCCTATGACAATGCTTTTATAGCTGTATAAAATAATCTTTAAAAACAAAGATTCTGCAGTTGTAATTTGATTTCAACATCAACTACTCATTTGATCACATAGACTAGTTATAGCACAGGTTATTGGTTAAAAACCGATGAAAGGCATGTTTTGTTACTGCCAAATATTTATTAGTCAACATGTTAAATTTTAGTACAATTAATGAGTATGTGAAGGGGAACAACTAGTCTGAAACATCACTAACCACTTGTGTTCTTCTAAAATGAGCCGGCAATGATTTGGCAATTACCAGAAAAAGGCACCTCAAACAGTCTCACACTACATCAGCAGTTAGTTAGTTAGTTAGTCGTACACGTGAAGTGTGACTTGAACATTGCTGAGGGCAGATAGAAGCACACGGATTGAACACACACTCATTTAGATACCAATATAACACCGTCATGTTTCCTGTGCTGAAGAACCTCAACTGAACATAAACATCTACACACACGACACTCTCAGTCCATCTCTACTGACGTATAAAAAGCACAACATTAGTGTTAGAACATGTCATAGTGATGAGTTCAAGATGTGCAGAATCACACAAAACGTTCCTCATGCCTGCTGGGACAGACAGATGAGTGAATCCCACAAAAAATGACATGTTTGGGTCATATTTCACCTCAAAAAAGCAAAGGAAATTTTACTTTTCTTAAAGATAGTAATGCATATTTTAAGACAGTAATTTGACATTTTCATGATAGTTATGCACATTTTAACCCCAAATTCTCATTACTGTAAGACATTTTCCAGACTTTTAAATTTTTTCTTAGCATAACTGTGTAATACATTATTATTCTTTTACTGTATAAAGATGTATTTTTTTTTACGTTCATCTAAATAAGCGTAAAGGCAGTTTAATAAATTTCATAGTATATTAAGTACTTTACAATTTACAAATTTTTCCAGTACATTATGATGATTGGGGAGAATTGTTCCTACTTGTCAAAATTTACCTACTATTATAATTATTGCTATTATTTAATAACCTAACATTTAATGTAAAAAGAATGCAGCAACTTTTTTTTAACCAAAAAAGAACATTTCATTCTTATTAATAATTGAGAAAATGTCCACACAAATTTGGGTAAAATTGTTCTTACTTGTCAGAATACAAAAATATAGATTATCTTAATTATGAGATTTTTAAAATCAAAACAAAATACAACTTCAAATATACAAACATCCTACCAACTATTGTTGAAAGAATGATGAGAAAATGTCTTTAATATCACGAATTGGGAGAAATTTGGGGGAAATTGTTCTTAATCGCCAAATTGCAAAATACAAAAGGTTCTAATTATGAGATTTCCAAAATCAAAACAGAATAGAATTATTTTTTATTTTTAAATCCTATTAAATTATTTTTGAATGAATGCATTAACTTATTTTCTTTCTTTCTTTTTTTTTAATGAGAAGATTTAATTCTCATGATAAATTGTGCAAAAATGTCAATATCACAAATTGGGGGGGAATTTTTTCTTAATTGTCAAAATGCAAAAATATAAATAGAACTTAAAATAAAAAGACAATGTTAAAAGAATGCATTTTTTTATTTTTTACTAAAACTAGAACTTTACTAGAACTTATGTTTTTTTTTTACAATAAGAACATTCCCATGGCAATTCAGTGAGAAAATGTCATTAATATAACAAATTGGGGGAAGTTTGTTCTTAATTGTCAAAATGCAAAAACATAAATGCTCTAAAACGAGATTGTCTTTAAACAAAATAGATTTTCTTCTGATTTTAGGGTGAAATAAGACCTGAGCATGATCTTGACAGTTTCACCCAGATACTGCTGGTTTTACCCAAACTTTACAGAAAGAGAAAAAGCACATTAACTTGAAACCAGGACTCAGGAGTCGAGCCTTCAGGCTGTTAGCAGCAAAGCATCATTAGATTGGATACAGCATTTGAGAGGTCCAGCGGGAGTCATGTGACCAATCACTAACACAGCACAGATTTACACTCACAACTGCGTTTACCGTCTCACGAGGATTAAAGGGGGCTGATTTCACACTAAACCACACTTTAAGGCTTTATTATTACTCTCAAATATCACAACATGTTCATTATCAACCACCAACTGTACATATTGCAGGAATGTTTCTTAAGTATTAAAAACCAAATTGCAATAACAACTCCTGATGCAAGAAACCAAAGCCAATACGATTCAGTAATTTATTTACATTTCCAAAAGAAAAAAGCATTAGAACTGTGCACAAACAGACTCTGAAACATTTCATTTGGTCAGTCACTTACACACAATATTGAGAATCCGAACGTTAATATGAACACATCAATACTTGACACATTATTTACTGTTTTCACATTTAAAAAGTATTCACGCTACATGTTCACTCTACAAGGCGCTTCAAAACTGCCAAAGCCGAATAATGAGTCTAAATACAGAGATTGCAGCATTTTCACTCAAGTATCCTCTGTTGATAAGGCTAATTCAACAGTCTGATATCAACACACCTGCGTCTAAAGTAAGGCACAGCGGGGACGTTTGACTTGAGCCCCTCTATGCTTTTATCCGGATCCGTTTTGAGCTTGTGCCAGACCCTGAGGAACCGTCAAGAAGAAAATCAAGTTCTCACACAACATGAAAACCGATGGCAGAGTAAGTGTGGTGCATCATGGGAAATCAGCCCCCTCTGAGCCCGTTATTGTATACCGTCGGATCGGCCCTCTCGTGTATTCGATATGACTGCTGCGTGATAAAAGCACCAGCCCACACCAGGACAGAGAGAAAAAGAGGGGAAAATAGAAAACCAGAGAGGAGAGGTGGCCGAAGAGTCCAGTCCAATCAGAGACTTCCACGCGATCACATGATCTCGCAGCACGAGTTCTGCTTGCGTGCCTACAACATAAAAACATCAACATTACATCAGATATTTTGAAGAAAATGTGAGCACTTGCCCATTCACATTGGCAATTTTCTCAGTATTTTCGACGTGGTATTTAAGGAAAGAAAATAGAAATGAGGTCTTGTTTCTGACTAGTGAAAAGAAAGCATCCAAAATACATATTTAAGTGTTTTTTTAAGTAAACTTTATCTTGTGTCTGTAGATTTTTAATTATAATACATATCATGGTTTTAATACATATTTAATACATTTTTTTTTTTATTATGTTTTTTCTCCACTTCAGTAGTACTTAAGAATGCCAAATTTTACAGTTTTATTCGTATCTATATTCTGAACATTTATATAGAAGTGTTTGTTCATATAATCATTCGCAATGATTTTATTATCAGACTTTATCTATTGATCACTATAGATGATCAAAGTTAACGCGTTAATAACGCACGAGCACTAATTTTTTTCGTGCTTGCGTTTGCCTACTTAGTTGGAGAAATGGAGAACAGTGTTAACTTAAACATCAACATTACATCAGATCGCCATTTTGAAGAGCAGCGCCCGCAATGTCAGCGCGCGGCAGAGAGAGGAGCAGCGCTTTAATTCAGTTAAACACAGATATTATGTTGCCCATTTCATGCATTGAAATCACAGCAATTTTCTCTTATGTGTATTTATTTTCGACGTGGATTATCATATTTAAGGAAAGACATGTCTATGGCTCAGGTCACTATTTCATATTCATTCTGTTGTCTGAAACAGTTCAGTTTTATGAGAATTTGCTTCATCAAAATACAGATGTGGGCAAAGATAGGGAAACAAATGTAATAATAAATAATAAATGTACATTTTGCATGTTCAGAAGAAGATTGAACCTGGTAAACAGGTTTGTGTAAATTGCTTCAAAGAAAGAGAAGTAATATGAATGTATTTCTTTTTTCAGTTCATTGTCTAATGTTTCTTTATGTTGACTAGACCTTTGAAAATGAATGCTTTATGTTGACATGGTTTCAATAATAATAAACAAAATACAAAAGTATATTTGAAAGGTTTGTGTAATTTTTTACAAATTTAAGTAAACTTGATATTCTTGTGTCTAATATTATAGCAACAGTTTGGACAGATATTTTGACAATGCCTCTGTGTTAAGACAATCAAAAAGAAAATGATTGACATCATGGAAGAACATGGTCTGCATAAAACCAAGTTATCCCAGTTTAACACCTCTGGTGTACTGTAAATGCAATGAGCCAAAAACTCATCACCAAACACCAATTTGTACATACACTATATAGACAAAAGTATGGGACACCCCCTTCTTTAGAACAGAAAAATGCACTTTTGTGGCAACAACGATGGAAATGCCATAATTCATGAACCCATATTACAAGTATTGGTGTTTGGTATGAGTATAGGTCTGCATTTACAGTCACACCAGAGGTGTTAAACTGGGAAACTTGGTTTTATGCAGACCACAAGTTCCACACTGACTTCAATAAGGTATACACAGAGGCATTCCTAGAACATTAAGATTTGTACTCATAGAAATTACTAAAGTAGTCAAACCTGTTCATTAGAAGGGGGTGACCCAATACTTTTGGCAATATAGTGTACATTTGCATAAAGCATCCAAATTTGTCCATGCCCATGTTGATTAGAGTATAACAAATTTGAAAAGTATTGATTTAAGGTACATTTAGAACAAATAAAAATGTGCGATTAATTGTGATTAATCGCGAGTTAACTCATGACAATCATGCGATTAATCGCGATAAAAATTTTAATCGATTGACAGCCCTAATTATAACATATCTTTAAAGGGTATTTTTAATGAGTTTTTTCTCCACTTCAGCAGCACTTACATACACTAAATTTTACAGTTTTATTCATATCTATATTCTGAAGATTTTTACTGAAGGGTTTGTTCATATATCATTTGCCTGATTTTATACAGCACTTTATTCCTAAAAATATAGTGAATTTTTTTCTTTCTGCCTGTTGACAGAATTTTCTAATTTATGGTGTGATAAAAATAGATATCCTTTAACTCTAATATTTCATCATAATGAAACCATAACTTTGAAGCTGACTTTAACTATTTGCTAACTATCTAACTATGACTTTAACTATCTGTAGATTTCAATTACAATACATATCTTTAGAGGATGTTTTCGCAAAATTAGTTTTTTCTTCACTTCAGTAGTACTTACATAAACCAATTTTTACAGTTTTATTCATATCTATATTCTGAACATTTTTATAGGGGGATTTGTTCATATATCATTCACACTTATTTATATAATGTCTTATTCCTCCAAACATGTTGAAAATGTATTTTTTCTGGCTACTGACATCATTTTCTGAATTATGGAATGATGAAAAGGGAAATCCAAAATCTCTTCTGTAAAAAAAAACTAACTTTAATGTGTCAACAAATTCATGAACCTGGAAAGAATTTTGAACCTGGCTTTATCCAATGTTCACATTTATTTTCTGGAAATATGTGCAAATAGCGTACTTTGTAATTAGATAATCCCTCATTTGCATATTCATCATAACATTTCAAAACTTGTAATACACAGTTGATTACATTTAGAATTGTAAACATTTCTGCAATTAAGGTAATATATACTAGCTTTTTACTCTATTCATCTTGGGTGTCTTGCCTTATGGTAGTTGCTAGGTTTAATACATGGTTTTAGGGATTTGTTCAAATCACTAGCCATAAGTACGAGCAATAACAAGAGTGAGTGTTTTAGAAACCACCACTAATGAAGCTTTCAAATGTATAACAGTAATAACATCATAATAAATTGCATGTTCTGTTGCTGTGTTTCATATGCATGTAAAGTACTGACCGTTTTATAAAAGGCTTTTGATTGGTTTCCCAGATGCTCAGATTTCTGAACTAAATCATCCAGCTTCTCTCCTCTCTCCAGCAGTGACTCCATTGTGTTGTGCTGGAGAAGCACATATTAAATTAAACACAAATGCCAATGCATTAAAAGCAAACAAACTCTTCTATGTGTACAATCACAGCACACTTACACATCCAGCATAATGGACATCAATGTAGGTGAAATAGATGATTGTAACAATCAAAAAAGTGTGTATTAAAGAATGTTCACATCATTATTTGCTCACCAAAATAATTTTGGTTTCATCCAGTTCTGCTTGCACTTTGGTCATCGCGTCAGCCTCACGTGGATTCTGTAAAACAGGAAATTCTAAAACTGTTATAGGTGATAAAATGTGTTGTTTACACTAAACTAAACCGCCTTTAAAACCCTTGATTAACAATGTTGACATTACACTACATGGCTTTTCTTGCACTTTCACTATTAGTGAGCATAACTCACCTGGTATTTAGCCAGATGGCTGTCCAGTGCTGTGTACTGAACGGTCGCCGGAGAACCAGAAGGCCAGTCTATACTGTTCACCTGTCTGGAGAACTCATCCAGCACCTGCAGACAACCACAAAACCATTCAAGAGAGAAAATGGTCATATCTAACTATTAAAAAAATCCTGGAAAATTATTATTTTCAAAATATTATTTTAAATTATATTTATTATGACATTCTTTTTTTCATTCAAATTTACACATTTGTACACAGTTCATTTAAAAAACAAATACATATTTTTTAGAAACTTGTATAACAGTCTTTATACTAATAAAACATGGCTTGAAGTTTGAAGGATTTAAATATTTTTAATATTGAAGTATTTTAAAAAGTTTGAAGGTTTTAAGTATAGTTTTTTTGTGAAATAGTTTTTTTTGTGTGTGAATTTAATTTTTTATTAAGTAAATAACTTTACTAAGTAAAATAGTTTTAAAAGCCATGCAGTCTCTCTAGATCAGGGGTGTCAAACTCAGTTCCTGGAGGGCCACAGCCCTGCACAGTTTAGATACAACCCTAATTAAACACACCTGATCCAGCTAATCAAGTCATTTAGGCTTATTTGAAAACTGCATGGTATGTGAGTTGGAACTAAACAGTGCAGGGTTGCGGCCCTCCAGGAAATGAGTTTGACACCCCTGATCTAGATGGATGGATGGATGGATGGATGGATAGATGGATAGATGATAGATGATAGATAGAGATGATAGATAGATAGATAGATAGATAGATAGATAGATAGATAGATATTTATTTAATGCCATAGCAGCATCTTAGGCTATTTTCATGGCAAAAACAATAAAAAAAATACAAGTATAACAAATACAATTAAAACCGGCAAACAAACAGTTATATTATACAAGTTATATTACATTAACATATGATAAAAAAATTCTGCCAAAATTATACTAAATAACTCTTTAAGTGAGATAGATAGATAGATAGATAGAGTCAACATAACGCACCTTATCAAGTAAAGTGAAGCAGACTCTGGAGGGATATTCATTGTCTGCGATCACAACAGCACCAAGATTGTCATTCCGTACGTACACGTGACACAAGTACTCTAACGGAGGGAACACACAAACAAACAATTAATTGATCCACTGCAGTTATGAAAAAAATGTGTGTAATTGTATTGAATATGCTTCAAATCTTAAAAGTTTATTTTACAAAAACTACACTTGCAGACAATATAATTTTACTAAAATAAAAAGCCACTTAAGTGTACTTACACTTTCATGACTACGAACTTAATTGTACTTTGTAATGTCAAATTAAATGTTTTACTTTAAATTACATTTTAAATCATGTTTAATTTGTTGATAATGTTATTACTGACCTTGCTCTTTGACAGACGCACGGCTTCCTAATGCTGAACGCTCAACAATCAGCGCGCTGGTGAACGTCATAAACTCCTGTACACTACAAAACAAAAACAGTTTACAGTCCGCTGCAATGATAGCGGTTTTGTTGGCCACCTAAAATAGTTTTGTAGCTTAATAAAAGCATATAACGAGAGCATTCTAGATATTGTACCTGGATCTCTGGAAGAAACTGAATGATGACAGATCATACGCCGCCTTCAGCAGGTTGGACTTCGTTGAGCCTTTATACAAGACACTCAGACTGTAGAGTTTCATGGTGTTTCTGAACAGGATCTGCAATGACAACACATTATTTATTTTAAGGAATAATCATAGTTTCTATTAAATAATATAATGGTTGATTCAGGACTGTTTTTATTGATTGATTATTCATATTTAGATGATTTTATCCTGAGAGGGATTTTATCCCCATTTTTTGTTATTTTACTTCATTTATTTATTTATTCTATAAAAAATATTACAAAATAATAAAATTAAAAATGAAATGCTACGGTTGATTCAGGACTGGTTTTACATTTACATTTAGTCATTTAGCAGACGCTTTTATCCAAAGCGACTTACAAATGAGGACAACAGAAGCAATCAATTGTAGTATTAAAACAACTAAAAACAGATCCAAAACTAAAAGCTAAAACTACATACTACATACACATTTTAAAAATAAAGAAATTAAATAAAAATGACAAATGCATACAACAAAATTTCAAAACTTAACATTTAAATGAAAAACAAAAAATAAAAATAAAAACAATTCAAAATATTAAAGAACAAAAGGTATAAGAGTATAATAATGATTCTAACATAACACTAAGCCAAACACCAAAAAACAAGTAAATAAGTGTATGTACAACCACACACACATACATATATATAGTACATTACATACACATTTATAAATTCAATATATATATTATTTCATTTCCATTTAGCTTGTTGAAGTATTAAAATAACTCAAATTAAACAAAGCTAAAACTTAAAAGTTTTATTGATTGATTATTCATATTTAGCAGGTGACAACTTACACAGCACTTTTTATTGATTCAACCATGGTGGATTATAATTATTATTTATTTTTTAAATAACTAAATCACAAAATAATATAAAATACAGCACCTAGGTTGATTCAGTACTGTTTTTATTGATTGATTATTCATATTTAGCAGATGATTTTATACTGAGCTACTTAATTATTATTGAATCAACTAATTATTTTATTATTCATTTTTTTATTTTTTAGAAACAAATGACTAAACAATAAAAAATACAACCCTAAGGTTGATTTAAAACTGTTTTTTTTTTAAATAAATTATTCATATTTAGCATATTTATATACAGAGCGTCTTACACTAAAGTTATTATTGAATCAACCTTAGTGTTTTTTTATTTTTTTATTATCTAAAGACAACGTTATTATTCAAATGTGACAAGGTCAACAAACACAAGACAAGATTGCATTCTGAATACACATAATTCTCCTGCAATCTTGATTAAACCTACAACCTTTTAGTTACCAGCCCAGATCTTAAACCGCTACACCACACCCATATCTATCAGATCAGCCCATACAGGGCCTCTGAAGAGGGGCCCAAAACATGAAAGCATTGGATCCGATTATCGAAAGGTTTATAAAGCGGACGTGTCACAATGATTCAATACAGTTAAGCAGGTTGGTGATGACTAACAGCTGCTTAGCAGTCGTGCTAGCTCTGAAATACCACGATGTCGACAGAATAATCGTTCTTAATCTTTCTTAAACAGGTACAGTCATGTGACATTGTATATATACATAATGAATTGTCATTCTTACCTGCTGTGTGTAAAACAGCCAAGACTGAAGCTAATCCGCTAACAGCTAATATAAACAGATCAGAACAACTTTTATTTATTTGTCTAAACTGACAGCGGTGTCTCTGAAACGCTATTACGGAATTGAAAATAATTATTATTTGTATTATGGATTATAATATCACTGGCATCCAGAATAGTCCGCGTTTACTGAAGGTATTTAATCAGCTCACAACTATCCGATAATTTTTTTTTCAGAAACTTGCTAGCTGGCAGAAAGCGGCATTTCATAATAAAAGTCCTTCATGCACAACCACAGGAGCTGACGTGCGCAAAACAAAAGTCTCTCCGTCAAAGCGGACAGGGAGAAAATAAAAGTCCCTGACATGTGTGCGCAAAACAAAAGTCTCCAAATCAGAGGTGCCCAAACATTTTACTACAAAGAGCCAAATCTCGAACTTGATTGGGAGCCGTGGGCAGAAAGTAAATGTTGCATTACATCCAACTGTATATAATAATATATTATATTAAAATATGTTAAAAAAAAGAAGAAAAAAAAGTCATTTAATTTTGTTTATAGGCCTATTTGTACATTTCATTATAATAATAAAACAAAATGGTTAAAATAAACAGGTAATTATTATATCTACTAATTTAATTAATACATTTAAATAATAAAAATCATTAATAAAATCATATAGAGGCTTTTTTGTGTGATTACGCATAACACGAAAGTCAATAACACAATGATATTGAGACTTTTTATTAGAAAACATGTGCACATTATAATATTCATGTACACAAGCATGTATTTGAGGACAGCTCAGAAATAGCACATTTTTTTTGCCATCATTCAATAGTAATACCTCATTCTCGTGACTATTCACATAAGACCCCTTGAATTAAATAAGAAGGATATTTCTGTCTTTTATACTCTGTTCCACAGAGAGCGTGATCTGTAATGTAAGAGCCTGAATGCTTTAAGCTTAAAGAGGGCAATATTCCACACCTTTCCATACAATCCTATTCTAATCTTCATCTATTCTGTACTCAAAGTTATAATCCTGAGTGGCTGGGCTGTCCTGGTCAAACCAATGGTCAAACCAGGCGTCTGTAGTCGAGGTTGCTGTTGTGGTGGGTGGAAGTGTGGTTGTCGGAGCTGTTGTTGTGGTCATCTCTGTGGTCGTGCTGCCTTTCATCCTCTCCATTTGCCGCTTCCGCAAGCGCATCAGTCGCAGACGCCGCAGACGTTCGTTCTGGGGGCCCGCAGCGGCCCTTGTGTTCTCCACGTTGACGCGGTTGTTGGTGTTTACGGGGCTGTTGGTAACCAGTCTTGGCCTCTTCCTGCTCTGGGCCATGATTTGTTGAATTCGAGCCCAGTTGGATTTGGCCAGAGTGAAGCTGCAGGGCGACGCATTGGCATCATATCCCACAATGCAAAGACGAGTCTGTGAAGAATAACCATCGGCTCTTGCGGTAACACGATACTCGCCCGGGTTGAGAAGCCGCCAGTAATCGCCAGTGGCAGCTTTAAGAAAAAAGAAGTTTGGATTTATATACCACACTAAACAAAAATACTTCACATCACAGCAGGGATTCCCTAACTATTTTGTCAGCCGAACCACTGACAAATAATAATACAATATATTAAATAATAAATTCAAAATTGTAAGATATAAAGTCAATTCTCATATAAAGTCAGAATTGCAAGATACAAACTCGCAATTTAAAGAAAAAAGTCTGAATTTTGAGATGGTAATTCAAAATTTAAAATAAATTTGAAAGAGAAAAAAAGTCATAATTGCAAGTTTGTATACTGTATATGATTCCTGACTTTTTTGTCACAATTCATAAATAAATATATAAGAATAATAATAAATAAAATTATATTATAACAAATTAAATAATATAAAAAAGTAGTGTGGTCAAAAGATTAATCGCATCCAAAATAAAAGTTTTTATTGACACAATATATCTGTGTGTACCGTGTATAGTTATTATGTATATATAAATACACACCCATGCATGTGTATATTTAAGAAAAATATGTTACGTTTATATATTAAATATATTTATATATAAATATATTTGTTTGTTTTGAAATAAATATTTTCAAAATATATACTGTATGTGTGTATTTATATATACATAATAAATACACACAGGTATATTATGTAAATTAAAAACTTTTATTTTGGATGCGTTTGACAGCACTAAAAAAAGTCAGAATTGTGAGAAATAAAGTCAAGATGCAAACTCGCAATTCAGAGGAAGAAAAGTCTAAATTGCGAGATTTTACCTCAAAAGTGTGACATATGATCTCGCAACAAATAATTTTAATTTTATGGTGAAAAAACAGGCTTCAATATGAACTAGTCCTCTAAGAGCTAAAATGACAGAATGTCTGTTACCTGTTTTGACGTCATGTTTGATTCCCTCCACTGACACCGTGGCATTTGCTAGAAGATTCCCTTCGACATCTCTCACAACTCCTTTAATGCCTCGATGCACCTGTGGGTCACATGATCAACATTTTTTGAGGCTTTGTCGCTGTTTTACAATCTTCATATTTTCTGGAAATAGAAATTCTGCATCCGTCCACCTTCTGGCTTTGAGTTTCAGCCACTATGCCACACAGAGATCTGATTTGTATGTGTTTTATAACCTGCTCAATGAAAGCCAGCAGAGCCTCTCGGTTGTTTTCCCACTCCGATGCCAATTCACTCTCATGCGGAAACTTATCGCACCCAAGAAAGATGGAAATCTCAAAGCAGTTGGTGTGCAGGTAGCTGAAGTCATTCATGCCTAGAGCAACACAGTAAAGTGAAATTGTGAAAGCTGAGAGGATATTTTTTTATTTTATTGATAGAAAAAAGGAGTTTTCTATGTCAATGCAACAAATATTTCTGCAGACCTATAGAGGAACACAGTGCCTTATAATTAGTGGTGCTTTCTAAATGTGTAATTGGTTTGTAAAAAGTGTTTTAATGCATGTTTGGGCTTTTTTTCGTTGCACTTACACAGTTCTGACTAGCGTTTTAGTGCTTTGAAACAGTTAATTATTTTGCAAAGCATCAGATTCCCTTGATTCAAAGTTCTGAAAAGCTTTGTTTCTCTCATCACTATTTATAATCAACATTTTACTTTCGCAATATGAAATATTTATAAAAATGCAGCACGGGAAAAATGGAGTCAGGTGGGGAAGGGTTAAAAAATTATTTGGGATTTGTGACATCATCAAAAGTCTTTATAGGTGGGAGCAAGTTATTTTGATTAAAGACAATAAAATGAAAATGTTTTTATAACGTAATGGGAACGTTATATATTCTTATTATTGTTTTTGTAATTTTATTTGATTATGTTTGTTTAATTATTTCGGCGGTAAGGGTTATCATGGGGGAAAAGGGAAAAGTTATATTCTTAATTGTATAAAATGTTCTGTTAAAAATTATAAATATATATATATATAAAAAAAGGAAAAATAAGAAAACTAGACTGTTAAACATATTATCATCACATACTGCCCACAAGCGGCTTCCAGCTGGCCCGGTTGATGATGCCCTGGCCGCCCGTGACGTCATCGGTGTGACAGGAGCCGCGGTGGTTTTCCGTCAAGCTGAGGTGACTGTGTGCGTACGTCATGGCGAGCCAGCGGAACAGGCTTTCGTCCGCCGTTTCGCGGAGAGCGCCCTCGTTCTGCCGCTGAATCCTGGCCCAGGTTTCTTCGTTCATGTGCTGGTACTCGTGCACCGACTGACCTCCTCTGCCGTCTGTGGACCGCGGTGGACGCTGCATGTCGAAGGGGTACGTGACGATCTTCTCTCCGGCCTGTAGATTAGCGCCCAAAACGAACGGCGTCCTCTCCATCCAACTGATGATTGCTTTAGTTTCAGTAGCGACCTAGAGTGCAGATTTGTTAAAGGCAGGGTAGGTGATTTGGTTCAAAAACATTTTTTGTTATGTTGGATGAAAGTCTCTTCACATACACATTTATATGTATTTATATCATCTGTGGAAGGCATAGGACCATAAAATGTTCGTCCAATCAAAATGTTCGGTCCAAACATCACTATAGGCTGTCCTACCTGCCTGTCAAATATGTATTTCCATACCTTGTTTGCTCACACATGATACATCATCAACACATTCCAGCAAGAATGAAAGATTGCTATTATTGTAATCTGACAGTGTTGGATTAAATCCTCCTCTCATCGTGTCGCTGGTTAGCTGGTCTGCCTGAGTGTGTTTGTGTGTTTTTGGGGAGGCGTGGCTTTGCAGAGTGATTATACAGAGATGGTGGGGATCTTGCTTTCAAGCTAGCTTGCTATCGCTAGCCTTTCCCGAAATCACCTACCCTACCTTTAAGTAAATTAAACTCTGAAACTCAAAAGTACTGACATGCTGCCTTCAGGTCATGTCAGAATGGTCATGTTTACGAGTAGGTTATTGATCTCTGCCTGGTCAGTATATTTTGTTATGTTGAATGTAAAATTTTGTTTGTTAATTTTCTGTGTACTTGGCTCTTTATTTTGTTGCAAAAAATCAGTATTTAGGTTTGGTTTCCAGCCGAAGTATCCAAACATATTTACAGCAATATACATTTGTACATTTGAAAATATAGAAAATAATAGGCAAAGTTAGTTTTTTAGTTAGTTTTTCTTACCCCATTGGAGCAGAAACATCTGCTTTCACCACCAACATTTTTGCGTTCTCTCAAAAAAACCCGTTCACCCGAAAACTTTGCGTCCACTCACAAAATATCTGCTTTTGCCTCCAAATCATTTGTGTTGTCTCACAAAACGTTTGTGTTCCCCTGAGAAACTTGCCTGCAGAAGCAATGAAATGAAGTTTTTCCACCCACCTCATATTAATTATCTCATCACAAAAGTTGAGTCAATGCAAAGTACCTCAGGGGAAGGCACTATATTTGCGAGAGAATGCAAAAGCATTGAAATATAATTTTTCCTCCCGTCTTATTATTACTTTTCTTCACCACCACCATGTCCCTTTATTGGCTCCATAAAACATAACTCCCACTGATGGTATATGATCTGAGATTTGTGATGCACATCTCACACCCTTGAAGAGGAAATATGTAAGTAAATTTTGCTAGTATGGGACAAAAAACAAACAAAAACTAACTCAGTAAAACATTTTACTCACAGAGCCATTAAGAAAATTCTCAGGAATGGGAATGTGGTGATTGGGAATGACCCGTGGCACCCATCCCCTGTCCTCCGCACCCCACAGAATACTGTTCAGGTCTGGGAAATTCTGGAAAATATCATATCCCTCCTCTGTCCAGTGGCCCAAAGCCCAGTTCCCCATCTCAGAGCCCTAGACAAACGAGCATCCGCCCAATTAAACAATGACTCACACGATAAACAGAAATGGCATGGGCGGAGAACAGGGAATGTTTGTTTGAAAAGTGTCTCACCGTCTCATAGGCCAGCTCATAGGCATCAGGGTTCAGTGAGGGCACTAGATGGATGCGTACGCTCTCCACAAGGTGGCGCACTCGTGGATTGTCATCATTGTATTCCTTACAGAGGAACTGCATCAGGAGCAGCAAAAGTTCCCTGCCCAGAACTTCATTCCCATGAAGCCCTGCTGTGTAACGAAATTCCGGCTCACCTTATAAAAACAAGGTTTGACTGATTAGTTTAAATTGATATAAACCTAGCAAACTAACATTTTCAAAACAATTGGCCAGTGACTAATACAATACTGTATTTGTACACAATGAGGTGCAAAAGGTCGAGACCACATTGAAAATATGGGAACTTTTAACTTGAATATGTGTGTAATGAAAAAGAAAAAGTAATATTCAATTAGAACATTTTTAAATGGATGCATTTTTGACTATTCTAGACTAATTTTTTATATGATCTATTTTAAAGTGGTCTGGTTGATTGATCTAGCCCTCTTGGAAACTACCTGTCTCGTGTTCTCCAGGGTTATCTGAGATCTCCATTGCGTACATCTTCAGCCCTTGAGAGCTTTTTCCGATGTTGTATATTCTGGTGATGTTGGGACATTCTTCGTTGATCACCTTCATCATCTGTTTATACACACATATACATGAAAACTCTTGCAGGACAGACCACAAAAGAGTCACAAACTAGAGTTCAAACTTCACGCTGGACGTGTTTTGACGTGCTCCTGAACCTCAGCGTTGACCCCAGTGACCTTGAGAATACCTGTGTGGCTGTAAACATCTCACCTGTCTCATCTCTTTGTAGTTGTGATGCCTGTAATCGAGATCATCCGTCGGTGGAACATCGTTCTCAGTTGGATAACTAGCTGGGAAGAGAAAATCATTTGAGCTATTAGATTTATGTGATAAAAATATTATTACAAATGTATTTAAAAATGACAAATATTTTCAGTTTTTAAAATGACTTAGATATGGAGACCCATAAGAAAAACTCATGCGCTGGTATATCATAATCATGAGATTAAAATGACATAATTTTGTAATAAAATGTCAAAATAAAGTCTAAATCATGATGAATCAAAATTATGAGATTAAAAGAAATAAAAAGTCAGTTTTTTTCTGATCATTTTGACTGTCATAATTTTGACATAGTATGTCAGTTTCGACTCTTTTTCTCATGACTTAATATGTCATAACTTTTTATGTCATGCTTATGAATTAGTGTGTAATTTCCCATAATTTTGACTTACTATGTCAAAATCTGGCTTTTTTAAATCTCAGAATCATGACTTTTTTTCTCAGAATTATGACTTAGTATGTCATTTTAATTTATCTCAGAATTATGACTTAGTGTGTCATATCTCATATGACATACTTTGTCTCCGAATTATGGCTAAGTATGTCATAATGTAGATTTTTTTATCACTTTTGACTTATCTCATAATTATGATTTAGTATGTAATTTCAGTTTTTCTCAGAATTATGACTTAGTATGTCATAACTTAACTTTTTATCATAAATTATTACTTTTCAAATCATGACGTTTTATCTCATAATTATGACTATGACATAATTGTGTCATTTCAATTTAGCTCATAATTATAACTCATAAATTATAACATAAATATATCTCAAAATTGACATTTTATCTCAGAATTGTGAGATTTAGTATGTCAATTTTGACTTAACTAATAATTTTGACATTGTATCATAATTATGATTTAGCATGTCATTTCAATTTATCTCAAAACTATGACTTAGAACATCATAATTCAGACTTTTTATCATAATTAGTACTTTTTAATTCATGATGTTTAATCTCATAATTATAACTTAATATGTCATTTCAGTTTATCTCATAATTATGGCTATCTCAGAATTTAAATTTGATCTCAGAATTGTGATTTAGTATGCCATTTCAGTTGATCCCATAATTATTATTTAGTATGTCAATTTAGACATTTTAACTCATGACTTAGTATGTCATAATTTAGACCATTTATCACAATAATGACTTTTTAACTCAAAATTGTGACTTTTTATATCAGAATTATGATTTAGTATGTCATTTAAATTTATCTCAAAATTATGACTTAGTATGTCATAATTTAAACTTTCTATTATAATTATTACTTTTAACTCTGGGCTTTATTTCATAATCATGACTTAGTATGTCATTTCAGTTTATCTCATAATTATGACTTTTTATCTCATAATTATGACTTAGTATGTCAATTTAGACTTTTTAATTAATGACTTAGTATGCCATAATTTAGACCTTTTATCTCATAATTATGTTTTTTTTTTTTTTTATCTTATAATTAGGATTGATATCATATAAATGTATTTCATAGCATTATATCAAACTAATGAGTAATCTGCCAGACTCAGGTGAGAGCTGCAGTGCTTACTGGGTAACGGGCAGCCGAGCACCTCCAGCCTCATACACAGGCTGCCGTTCCAGCTCTGCGGGAGGACACGGATGTAACGTGCCACAACAGGATAAGAGAACTCTGTCATTACTGGAGTGTCTTTATCCACATTCCCATAAAAGAGCTGTAGGATAAAAAAAACAACAGGATTTGACCAAAAACAAGTATTAAACTAGTCAAAATCTCAAAATGTTCTTTGTATGCATGATGCTTGATTATAATCTACAGTGGTGGACAAAATTATCAGAACACTAGTATTTTCAGCAGCTAAAAAATGGTTTTAAGTCAGTTATTTCTATCTTTTGCTGTAGTGTGTCAGTAGGAAATATCAGTTTATATTTCCAAACATTGATTTTGCCATTAATTGTAATAATCCAGTGAGATTTTTGTCTGACAACAGCCAGTGCTCCACACAGAGATCTGATCTGATCATCATCAGTCTGTCTGGAATGACATGAAGAAACAGAACAAACTGAGACAGACTAAATCCAGAAGAACTGTGGCAACGTCTCCAAGACGCTTCAAGAAACCTACCTGACATGAAACCTACCTACCTAACCTTCTAATCATTTTGTCCACCTCAGTAGATTTATGTTGTTTTAACATAAAGTATATGTAAACTGACCCACTCAGCATAACCATCATGAAGCACCGTCCAATCACGACTGTCGTTACTGAAGGCCACAAAAAAGGACGACACGAAGTCATCACTAGAAGAGAGAATGATTTGCCAGTTTAGGCGTCTCCTTGTTTTTTGTGATCAGAAAGAGTCCAGATGTTTTGAATGATGTCTTACTGTGAATCTGAGTTCCTGCCCTGCGTGATGACGCCTGTGAACTCCACCTCTCGACGGGTGTTCACCTGAAACCAGTGCTCCTTCTCCTCCGTATCAGCACACCACGCACCGCCGTAAACATCGTCCTCATCAGCTGAACTCTGGAAACAGGTGATCACTTCAAAATCTAGGGTTTTCATGCATTCATTACATTACATTACATTTAGTCATTTAGCAGACGCTTTTATCCAAAGCGACTTACAAATGAGGACAATGGAAGCAATTCATACAGATATTCCCTCAAGTTATGAGGAGGGGAGATCAGATAATGATGCAAGCCAGACTTGAGCTTGCGTTACTCATATGAGCAGCACAGCTCAATATGTCTTACTTAGCTGCTCTCAGAAGTACTATAGTCAATTTGGAAATAAAATTAGTCTATAGTCAATAAATTAAATTACTTTTTTTTTTTTGGCACAGCTATTATCAATATGCAACATCTGAATTATTATGAAACTTTAATGTGGTTTGATTGTTTATGTACCTGCATGTTCAGACGTCCTCTCAGAGCCGAATATCCATGATGAGACATAGAAGATGCCAGTATCTGATCATCCTCCACTCGATGAGACTCCAAGCCAAGAGGAGGACACTCTAAGAGACAGGAAATACTGATAAGAGCACTGACAGCTCTCTCGGAGCGGTTGTATTTTAGACACTGACTGTCTTTCATTTTTTACAGAGTCCAAAAGGCCGAACTCCAGCTGGAAACCAAAACCTTTGAGGGGGAAGAACATGTCGGCTCTGACATTTACTGCCTTAGGCTCAGAGTTTGTTCACTGAACTCACAGAATACCAATTCTGACTCACAAATACCCACTTCTCTAAAAGGCTGTGTGTTTCTGCTCTGATTATAATGTGATTTGTGGCTGTTTTCCAGAAATACTCACTCTTTGGCTCGGCATAAGGAACCGTCTGCTTTCTCTTCTCCTCCTCCTCCTCTTCCCACATCTTCCGTAGTTTTTCCGCTGTGTAAGGGAATGGAGAGACTAAAACTTGAAATAGTTGAAACAGGTCATTTTTAGCCTTGTTTCATAATAAATCTATTCAATAAATGCCAGCACAACTCTAAATTTGCTAAAAAAACACGTGTTTGTGTCTAGTTTTCCTGTAAAAAACAAGAAATAACTGTCAAATAACTGCCAATGGGTAAGAAAAACAAACTTAATTTTCCATGACATGAGTGTATTTATAAGTTTTTATTCGTTAGCCTTATTTCTTTATAAATCAAATAAATTCAATGAATGCTAGCACTTGATTTAGAGAGCTAAATGTGGCAACATGTGGCAAGCACATGTATTGTGCTTAAAGAAACTGAAACTGTTTTGCATTATTTACATTTTTACATTTTCATTTTCAAATTGCTGATTTATTTATGTTTTGGCCATAGTAAATCTTTAACAAAAATACTAATCGAACAGCTAAATGCTTTCTAATTAATAAATCAAAAGGCATTTTTCACTACATCTCATTTACTGCAGACCAACCAAAAGCTGGCCACAACCTACAGCACGCATGCAATAAATGCACATTCTCTTTCATTTTAACAAACATTACATTGATTTACACACCCTTCTCCTCTTTGGCCTTTCTTGCTTTTTCCAGCTCTTCCTCCAGCTTCTTTGCCGCCACTAAATTTCAGAAAGAGCAAATTAGGATAAAAATATACTAAGCATTCAAAATGACAGATTCAAGCTTTTTGATAGAGATGATTTAATATAAAAGATTGAAATGGTGCAAACGTACAGTCAGAATAATCATATTCCTCATACCAAGGGGCAACTGTTCGAGGAGTGGTAGTGGATTCCTCTAGATAGAAAAAATACATTAATTTGACAAATGTGAGTGAAAGAGAACATAACATATTTATTTGCATTGCATTTCTTGCCCAATTTGGGTTTGCATTCTCACATTAGTGCATAAACTAAATTGCATGTAAAATCAGCTTTTTATTTTGTCTGAGTAAAATGTGAGTGATGTTTATGGGTGCAAAACTCCACACCGTGATAGTGTTTTGTTACGTGGCCGTTTTTTGTTTTTGTTACAAGTGTCATCTTTCCCAGACTTTTCTGGTGTAAATTGGCTCTTAATTACCTGGGATTGGTAAGTATATACTTGGGTCATCAGTGCTAGCCGGCTCCTTGACTTTAGGGATGAGGTCGGGTTCTGGAACTTCATCTGTTAGGTGATAAAAGTTTATTATTAGTAGTATTTTGAGAATCTGATTCTACATTCTTAAAAACAAATGATCCAAAAGGGGGTTTTCACAGTGATGCCAAAAGATCCATTTTCCTCAAAGAACCTTTCAGTGAAAATCTTATAAAAGAACTTTTTTTTTCTTACTGTGAAGAACATTAACCTAAAGAACCTTTTTCCACATATAGACCTTATGTAGCTCCGCTCCTTTTCAGCGCTGCACTAGTGGTCTTCTGTCATCCTTTTTTGATTGAGCATGAATGTAAGGTCATACGAATTTATGAAATAACTGCTTGTTTTAAAATCTTCCTGGTTTGACATCTGCTTCAAGCAATACAATGAACATGATTACTTTCGTTCACGATCGTTTCACAAGACCGTGATGACACGTTTCAATGGTCATTAGCATCATAAATCCTCGAAAGTATTTTATATTTTGATTTTTTTTACATTTATAACATTATACTTTGTATTATATCACCTTTGCATCAAAAGAAAAAAGTTAACGCTATAGAGCTACCGCAAAAACAGGTTCAATGACAGGATTTGAAAGATGGCTGCGCACTTTCTCTGACACAAGGTCTAGTAGTGCATTGGAAAAGCTCAATGGATGTTATAAAAATGTTCCTCATGGAGCCAAAGATGCTAATAAAGAACTTTTTAGGAGTGTGTGCCGCTGCAAACGTACGTCGGGCGTCCCAGTAATCCGGATCGTACTCTTTGATTGTAGGTGGTGTCTTTCTTGCTGTGGACGTCTACTGTACGTTAAAAAAGAAAGATAACTAAAGAGAAAGTGTGAATAGCAGTGTTTTGATAAGAAAACAGCAGCTAAAAGGCTGGAATACGATATTTGTATATACAGATTTTTGCCCTGATTAGTTGATGCTAGTTCACGAAAGTCAATAGCCAGTTTGCATTATTTTCATCAGTCGGAGATACCTAAATCGCGTAGTGTATGATGGGCACAGACTCTGCTTTTTAAGCTTCAGGTTATCATTCCATCCAATCGGAGGAGGTCAAACGTGTTTTATATTTTGGGGCGATTTTACAACACATTATTGTTATTATGTTTTGTTTTTCTTCTGTAAGCATTTACAAAGTCGCCAAGTGTATACCTAGTGTTTTAAAATCTGTTTTAAAAGTTGTGTAATGTATTCCAACCTTAATGTGTTCTGTACACAAAAACCCATGTCTGCTAATTCAGTTTTTACATCTAGCCTAATTTAGGTCAAATGGAATTAAAGGTAAAGTATGTCATTTCTGCACTAACATTATGCTAAGGATTTCTTGGTGGTTTCTTCTCCACGCTCAAGATATTCTGGTCTCAGGTCCCTTCTTTAATGTAAGTATGTGGGATTTTTTTGCCAGTGTTTACACTCCTCAGGAAGTCAGTCAACCAATGACTATAATTAGGCCCACTCTCAATCTGTGTTTGCAAAAAGCTCCAAAGATTTTAAGATCTAAAATGAGCTCAGAAAGTTTTAATTGTAAATGTGTTGTGTTGTATTTGTTGTCATACCATGATCTGGGCCAATGGGTTTCTCAATCTCTGTTTCCTTTGGCTCTGTTGGAAATACTGAGCAAAGAAACTGTATTTAAAGACTTTTAAAGACCACAATAGCATTTACTTTAAAATAATAATGTGTTGAAGATTGTGTAAACATACACGTGTCCCATCCCAGCTCCAGCAGCAGTTTCTCCTCCTCTTCCTCCATGGTTGACTTTCTGGTTGGTGTAGTTGCTCTAGTCGTTGGTGTTGTGGTGGGCTTCGGTGCTTTTGGCTTTTTGGTGGGTTTTGGAGGCTTGGGTTTCTTGGTGGGCTTTGGGGCCTTGGGTTTCTTTGTTGGTTTTGGAGGTTTGGGTTTTTTGGTGGGCTTCGGTTTCTTGGCTTTGGCTTCCTTCTCAGCTGCCTTCTTTGCCTTGGCTAGACAATAAATGAGGGAATTATAACCACTGTCATTTGCAAGTTTGTTTTTCTACACCCTTAATTCACAGAAAACTGTCCAAAAATTACGGAGGAAAGTTAACATGTTAAATGTTAAAATTATGTTAAAAGTTATGATACATTTCCATAAAAAGGAAAATGTTACTCAAATCTCTCTCCCAAAGGTCCATGGGATAAATGTAAACAAATACAATACAACTGAGATATAAAAGAAGGCTAATTTGTGCTTTTCTTTTGTACAGCCGCTGTTTTATCTTTACATGAAGAAGTCACACTAACATGTTGGAATTGCCTATTTAGACGATGGCTTTGTGTCAAACTCATAGTTGTTCACATTTAACAAATCAAAGCTTTTATAAAGTTTTACAGCTGTCATAAACTGCTTAAACCACTCTGACGGTGGAAGCAATGCTTGAAATACTGATTAAATCCAGACCATTGGAAACATAAATAAATCACTGCTTAGCGTGGATGAATTACTACACAAGCTTATATTTAAAGGCTTACTGTCAGCACAGAGTTACTGAAAGATATTTTTAATATATTTATAATGTTTTTTTCTTGACAGCAATGAGATTACATGTAAATAAATACTAAATTTGCGCTTTATGCTTTTGCCTCTGAGAAAAACACGCAGTAATGTGTCAGTGTCTCAAATAAGTCTGCAATTGAAAGTGAAAGATCTCAAACATTTCTCAACAGATACTTTGAGCTGCTCCACATTCATTTTACAGATTTATACTTGTACTGTATGACAACTATTGAATAATTTGGCAGAAGCATCTGAGACAAAGTTGATACTTCAATGCAAGATAATTGAGATCTTCCGAGCTACAAAAGAACAATAAAATCTCCCTGAGGATGCTGTGTAACTTCCTTCTGTTGCTGATTTTCAAGCCTTGATTTTCAAGGAGAGCTGTCACACACATGGCCATCTCAAACAGATCAGATTTAAGAGAGTGTTTCAATTCAAACCAAATGTCAGCTCCGTCTCTCTTCCTGTCTGTGTTTCCCAAACCTCACAGGACTCTGACATGAGCAAAATGGAGAGAAGCCTGTAGAAGGTTTGTTTTCGTATTCAAGACCCGTAATGTTTTCAAATACCATCTGTGATTGTCATTCAACCCTTTCCTAGCCCACAACTGTAATTTCATTCCCACATGCCTCCTTCATCACGTTTTTTTTCAGATGAAAGACAAAAAGAAGAACAGCAGCAGAAAGTGTGTCAGTGAACTGACCAGTCATGGTTTCACTAAAAAAGTTGCATAACCTCAAAGAGCCAGTGAAGCTTTTGGTTAAGCCAGCTATCTGTCATTATGACAAAATACAGCAGCCTTCTCCTACATGAAACTGGGCTGCAACCACCAAAAGCTTCATTGCATACAGTCTAAATGTCTTATTCTACTGAATGTTCAGCATTTTATGAAGCAACTTACCAGCTAATAGCTCCTCAGGTGTCTTTTTACCCTTTGGTTTTTGTTTTTCAACCATCTCTTCTGCTCCAGGCTCATCCATCTGAGTGTCTTCTGAAAATCCATCTTGTAGATCTTCTCTTTTTGAATTAATCTCGCTGTTTTGCCTCATTTGGAGGCTCCTTGTTCTCTGGTTGGACTTGGCAGCATTAACCAACTCTTCATTGATAACCAATGTCAAAATCCAGCACAGGGCAAATAAGGTTGCACACAGAGGAACCCTCGGTGCCTGCATGGTCCTCTGCAATCTTCTACACCAAATTCTACTACAGTTTAGATATGGTGTCTTTTCCAGTGGTAAGCGTGCAGCAATTGGAAAAACAAAAGCTGGTCAGCTGGGACTCATCAGATTGTCTATGAAAACTAGTTCATCAAAATGTTTGGAGATTGCTGGAGATGGAATCAGTGAAGCTGGTGTGGAAGTCAGATGTAATGGGGATTGTGGCTGTTTTTCCCTCTTCTAGTGGAATGGAATTCCGCTGACATCCCCCTCTGAGTGAGAGAGGAGGAGGACAAAACCCACAGAAAAAAAGAGGAGGAGACTGAGAGAGAGAGAGTCATAAGTACACTTTCAACCATTCCAAAGATTTTTTGCTCACCAAGGCAGCATTTATTTGATCAAAATTACAGTAAAAACAATAAATATCGTGAAATATTATTACAATATAAAATAGATGTTTTCTATTGAAATATATTTGATTCAAAGCTGAATGTTCAGCATCATACTCCAGTCTACAGTGTCACATGATCCTTCAGAAATCATTTTCGGAAAGTGTCCGGAAATTTTCCACCCCCTTGCAACCCTATATATATGGAAAACTGACCCTGTCGATGTGTTCTCCCCTATTAGAAAGCCATCAAAAGAAGTTCATATTTAAATGAAGCACACCTGGTTTTATTTAGAAAGACTTATGGTAACACTTTTGAATAGGGAACACTTATTCACTATTAACTATGACTTTTCCCTCAATAAATTCCTAATTTTTTGCTTATTAATAGTTAGTTGTTAAGTTTAGGTATTGGGTAGGATTAGGGATGTAGAATAAGTTCATGTAGAATAAGGCATTAATATGTGCTTAATTAGTACTAATAAATGGCTAATATTCTAGTAATATGCGTGCTAATAAGCAACTAGTTAAGATACCTTAAAATAAAGTGTTACCACAGACATTTTAAATGCTTTTAAGCTTTTTTTCACTGAGCCAATGAGACGACACTGGTGGACTGAAGCCATTGAGTACTGAGTCATACCAAATAAAGCCTAAAACATCTTTGAAGAGAGTCTTGTTTGCAGAAATAGCACAGATCTGGCCTGGTTTTAGAAAAACACACTCTATCAGTTGTTCTTTCTTCATATTTTTCTCTTAATCTTCAGTGGCTGTCAAGCATGTTTGCCTCGTAGAGCTAATATTTTTTTTTATTGAGACCAACACATTCATGACTCCATTCCTGCTTAGACTAGCATGAAGCAAACTGATTCAGAATGTGGAAAATAACAGAATCGTCTATACGGTTCTCTCAAAACCATGAAAAAGCAACTATTTATTTATGTGCCATTGGACATCTGACATTAATCGAATTCATGTGCAGAATTACAGACAGATGTGTTCCTGTTTGATTCATTTGGAGTCATTTCAAATGTTTGCTCATGTTCATCATCTTCTTCCATCATGAGCCAGGAGACTGTAGCCGTGAGTCACTTCTGCACTTATCATTTTATTTCCTGTCTGTCACATCTTTCTGCCCTCCATATGAAAATCAATCTTCTTTTAATTCACTCGTTTGTGACTTTCTGTTTCCATCACAATGTTGGCATGTGGACATTAACTTAAATATGAAAATAGCCTGACCCTAAACTGAAACATTTTTTTTAAACAATTTAACTCATGCAAAAATTGCTAGTAAATTTCTCAGTTAATTACAAAACATGGAAAGTAACACATTGAATTAAGCATTACATTTTGAAGAAGAAAGACTGATATTGTATTTTCAACTAAAAATGTAGGCTAGTCTAGTATTCTTTGTTTTATATACAACTACTAAAAATCAATGTTTAGAGTGTAAATATCAGCATCGACAGGGATGCACGTGGGCAGGTGCGCATGCGCGACTAAAATAAAACATGCGCTGCGGGAAAATAAGTTCAGACCACCATTTGCATACCGACATGCTTAACCATCCCGATCTCACGGCAATTCGTACATATTTTACGAGGTGGCTAATTCGTACGAATTCGTACGACCTCACTCGTACAAATTCATACGATTTTTGCTAAATCGTACGTATTTTACGAGTTGGCAATTCGTATGAATTTGTACGAATGACCTACACCTAACCCCGCCCCTAAACCTACCCGTCACTGGGGTTTAGACAAATCGTACAGAATCGTACGAGTGAGGTCGTACGAATTCGTACGAATTCGCCACCTCGTAAAATACATACAAATTGCCGTGAGATAGCGTTGGCTTAACAGCTGTTAATACATAATCACCATTTTAGATCGACTCACTGTAATACTGTATAAGATTTCCATTCAAACTAAAAGCATAAATTTAGGCTACGCGCTGCCGGTTTCAAAACTGTGACACTTCATTCTCTGACCCGCTTCACTTTTTTCAGCACTAAAACCAATGTCAGCAACCGGCCAAAATAAAAGCTTGGTGATTTTAGGTTTGAAAATTATAAAAAATCATATAAAAATCAATAAAGTAAATAAGAAATAAAATGCAAATATTAGTGTTCTATTTTTTGTGTACTGTAAAAAAAATATTTAATACTTTTAAGTTTAAAATATAATAGTATTATCACACTTTACTCTTATTAATTTCTTTTAAGATTTATTTTTGGCGTTTTTTGACAGTGTAGAAGTGACAGGAAGTGAAGTAGGAGAGGGGGCGGGATCAGGAAAGGTCCTCCAGCCGGGATTCGAACTCGGGACACCTGTAGTGCAACGGCAGTATATGTCAGCGCAGTGTCTACAAGGCTATCGGCGCAGACACGTTTATTAATTTTATTTATTTTATTCATTATTTTATTTCTTATAGTTAGCAATAGGCCTATTTAATGGGTCACACTATGTGCATTGTGAGCACCAAATCAAATCTTGAGGTGCTCTCATGAGAACATGTACATTTTATGTTTCCAAAATGGCAAAATAAGATAATAGCAATCAAAAATGAAAAAAATATAAACTTTATTGTGCCTCTTACATTTACTTACATTTAAAATGTGGTATAATAAATATGACATTATAAAAAAGTTAAATATTACATTAAATATATTGCTAGTGTTCATTCATTCCTTAAAATAAACTTTCTTCAATGGAAATTCTTCAAGAACTTCAAATCAAGAACTTTCAAGAGTTCTAAATTAGAGATTTAAAAAGTTCTTGATTCTTCAGATCAGTCTATTGGTCTCATCCCAAAAGAAGTAGACGGTTCATCATGCTGTCAAAGATCAGAACATCATGAGGGTGTGGTGATGGTACGGTGTTTGTGGTGTGTAATAATGCACAGGATTTGCATGATGTCCAGGCAGCGCATACATAAACGAATTTTGCGCAAACTCAGGATGTGCGCAATGGTTCTGCTCCTCTCCATGACCTTCTTGTTCCTTCTTCCATTTGGTGCGTCGGTTCTGAAACCAGATCTTGACCTGTGTTTCAGAGAGACGGAGGGCCGCGGCGATGCAGTGGCGCTCAAACACAGACAGATAGTGGCTGTTCTGGAAGCTTCGCTCCAGGATGCGCAGCTGATCCAGTGTGAACGCGGTGCGGATGCGCTTCGATTTCCCCTTCGCACCAGAAACGCTGGGGATGTTTGAATCTGCTGGGTCTTGAGATGAAGTCGTCTTGGCACTGTCTTTATTTACAGACTTACCTAAAATGTAAGAAGAAAAGAAGTTGTGAGAACATTATAGAAAGCATGTGAATCATTTAATCCAAACTGTATCCTATTGTTGTGACACACTGAAAAAAAATGTTGTAGAGACAATTTTTACACAGAATTTACTAGTTCACAATTAATTACGGAAGAAATAGCAAGTAACACTGCATTTATTTTCTTATAAAAAGTACTTAAGTAGACCTACAGAAAATCATCTTGAAGATGTTCTAAACAAAACACAGTATTTGTCATATATTTTTATACGTAAATTCATCATAAAAAAGCTATATACTTGTGTTTTGACAACTGATCTATAATAGAGAACATTATATATAGAGTCATTATAGAGTACATTATATAGTCATTATAGATCAGTGGTTTTGACCGTTCGATCAGCGTTAAACGGTTGCTATGGTTACCACATCAGACAAAAGCGAAAGTCTGCGATCGTGTTTACTTAACGCGACTTAACCGAACTTTAGATTTGTGTTCATTAAAAACTCTGTTTAAATGTTTATATAGTATAGGTTTTGTTTGGATTTTATTTCTTTTATGATCGAGCTCTAAAGACGCGCGGGAAAAGTGATCAGACAGCGCCCTCTCCTAGTCAATCACCTGTAGTAGGATATTACAAAATTGATATTTTGGTGCTTTATGCATGGCTAGCTTTCAACGAGATCTTTTATTTTCACAAACTGAAATTGAAAACGTACTTATTTTCTCCCTTAATAAAACACATGAATGGCTGAGACTCACTTGAGATTTCCCGCGTGTTGTCTCTCTGCACCTCCTGGTGTTTCCCGGTGAATTTGGAGGGATCCAGAATGTCTGCGATGGAAAAAGAGGTTTTTCCCAGCACTGGTGAATTGCCAGTTTCTTCATGCATCCTGACAGTCGCTTAAAGAGCAGCAAGTAAGTGTGTCCATAAAACTCTGATTCCTGTGATATCTGAGCGTCTCCGCTTATATACACCTCAGACAGACGCGTGTAAAATGAACATGTTAAAGGATCTCAGTGAGTTTAAACCAAACCCTCAAACTCCTCCTTTACACGCTTTAACATGTGAATGTGTCTCAGTGGGGACACGCTTCCTTTGCCATTTATTGCTCTGCATCTGGTTAAAATGTGCCCTTTTCTGAAGAGCCGTGTAGCTTTTTGTATCGGAGCTTGTCGTTATTTGCAATTGTGTGATTTTACGGTGGTCGAGCGCGTGAGAAGCTGTTGTGATGCTAATTAATCGACTAAAGTCCTCCAGAAGAAAAGTACTGAGGTCTCCGGAATAGCCTGTTAAAGTTACTATAGCATGTAAAAGAATGTTTTAAAGAAATGTAAAAAAATAAATAAAATATATATATATAATAAAATGAAATAATACAAATTGCCAAAGCATAAAAGCATTTTCATATAAATAATATATTTTAAAAAATTTAAATGATATACTTCAAATATTTAATTATTTATATTCAATAATTCAAGCCAAATAAAAAAAAAAGGAATTTAATATATTAATATAATACTTTTGTAATTGAGTATCAAAACCAACAGATAATAATACAAATCAGACACATTTCTCTTTAAAAATAAATTGTGCATTTTGATGCTCTGGACAAAACTGAGCAACAGTAAAATATTTCAGTACAACACAATTGTATTTTCACATTATTTATTTTTTTAATGTGAAACGTTTTGTATATAGGAACATTTTTTTTTTTTTTTTTATCATTATGTGTATTTGTTTTAATTGCCATATAATATTTTATCATTTAATAAATTAATTTAAAATACATTTATTTTTAAAATAAAAATAAAAATCAAAATACAGATACAGATACAAAAATCAAATACACAATTTTTTTTTTTTAATTGAAAAGAAAATATGCATTTAGCTCCTCTACAACTGAGCAACATTTAAACAATACAATACAACTGAATGCAAAATACATGTATTTTCTAATTTATAAAGTACTTTAGAAAAGCTTTATATATAGAAAAATATTTTTATAATTTTGTGTATATTTATGTGTATTTGTTTTAAATGACATAATATTTTCATCATTTAATAAAATTATTTAAAAAATAATAAAATATTAGTTTTTTTATTCAAACCAATGATAAAACTGATAGAAATAGACAGACAGACTCTTTTTTCTTCAAAAAGAAAAAGTGCATCTAGCTGCTCTGCACAAAACTGAGCAACACAGTTAAACATTTCAATACAATATAACTGAATGCAAAATGCATGGATTTAAAAACAGTTTAGGAATGCTTTAGACATTGTGTAAAGTTATGTGAAATTGTTTTAATAGCCACATTAACCTCTTATGCATGCAAATAAAGTTTTTTGGGGGTAATTTAATGTTCTAATGGGTCTAATACAGCAGAAAGTGTGCTGGTCTCACCGGCGGGATGAGTGTGTGCTCAGTAGGAGCCTCCAGACAAAGGCCTTATGATGCTGTAAATAATGGCTGAAGGCTCCAGAGGTGGCCCTCCGTGGCAGCTGCCAGCCGTCAGCACCATCTATACTGCTGGTATTCACTGCTCGGGGCTTCGCCGGCCCACCGGGACAATTAGCAGATGTCACCCGTGTCTGTGACCCTGCCTGACCTGCTCCTTTGTCCCGGCGGTGAGGATGAGGAGGAGTATCAGCGAGGGGCCTTCAGCTCAATCACACAGCAGAAGATCTCCAGCTCTGCTGCTCAAAACACATTAACCTTATTAACCTGCACTGCTTCTGTCTTACACTCTTTTGAAGGTGAACAAATATAAATTATTGACCATCGCATGGGTCACCAAAGTGGATTTTAACAGGCCTATTATTTAAAAAAAAGACTTGAAATGATCTTGAAATGCTCAGATATGTAGCTTTAAACCTGTTGGATACATAATCTTGAACATTTCATAATCTATTTTGTAATCATTTTGTTATGATTTGCTGTTGAATGAAAAGCTACTGTGATGCTAATTAATCAATTAATTAATCATAGCCTTCCAGAAGCAAAGTACCGATGTCTCTGGAATTGCATGTTTAAGTTAACTAATATAATTATAATATAATTAATATAATTAGTGCTGTGAATCGATTAATCGCGATTAATCACATCCAAAATAAAAGTTTATCTTTACAAAATGATATGTGTGTGTACTGTGTATATTTATTATAAATACAAACACATGCATGTATATATTTAAGATTTTTTTATGTTTATATATTAAATATATTTATATATAATATAAAATATATGAATATAAATGTATATACATGTAAATATTTTCAAAATATATACTGTATGTGTGTGTATTTATATATACATAATAAATATACACAGTACACACACATATATTATGTAAACATAAACTTTTATTTTGGATGCGATTAATCGTTTGACAGCACTAAATATAATATAATATAATATTTATTACTATTACTATTTATTTAATAAAAGATTTAATTATATATTTATGTTACATTCCATTAAACAATTTTTTTCTCAGTATATATATATATATAATTGGCAATTAATTATATTAATTATTAGTAGAAATTAATTAATCTAATCATAAATATGTAATATTTATTTAATATCTTATTAAATAAATAGGTCTTATATTTTTGTTTTAAGTGAATTTGTATTAAATTAAATACACTATATATTATATAATGCGTTATATATATATATATATATACATTAATGTGTATATATTATATATAGTTTATACATTATACACTATATATAATAAAATAAAAACTATGTTACACATTTTGATTTTTTTTGCTATATTATTTATTTTTATTTTTATTATTTTGGTATATATTCAAATAAAATATATAAAATTGAAAAATAATATAAAATGTGTGTATATAATCTATCTATCTATCTATCTATCTATCTATCTATCTATCTATCTATCTATCTATCTATCTATCTGTCTGTCTGTCTGTCTGTCTGTCTGTCTGTCTATGCTTTTTAATTTAATAAAAATGTACAAACATTTAAGATACTTGTCTATTTATTTAATAAAATATTGAATTATTTTCTTATATTACATAACATTTAACGTTTATTTAAAAATTAAATTAAATGTATTTAAAATTAACTATATTTTGTGTGTACAATTAAACAATTAAATGAACCTAATACTCAAAGAAGAAAAGATCAAGACCAGGGGCGCGTCAAATGATCACAAGCGAGACTATGGGTGCTCCAGAGCGGGAACAAAATATCAAAAACAAAAAGTGGATTCCATTGCAAAACAAAAAATCCACATCCAGGCACTCACATAGAAGTGAAGTACAAAAACTTTTATTAGACAGAGCTACATATTAAAAAACACCAACGCGTATCAGCCCAAGCAGGCCTTCGTCAGGGTGGTAAATTAAATGAACCTGTTCTAGGGATTTCTGTATTAAAGACTTGGCATAATGTCATGTGTAAGTTAGGAAATATTTATTCCATCTCAAAATAATCTTAAACATTTGATCATCTTAGTTATATAAATATACAACTTGATGCCAAACTTTGTAATTTTTGAAGTGTTCATTGAGAGTAAGCATGTAAGGGTCGTCGTGTCTGCACCTCACAGATGGCCAACAATACATCAGCGAGACCAACACAAAACACAACATGTATCTGAACGATCCTCTTTCCGTTCCATCAGCAGGCCTAACAACAGCCCAGCACATCATTGTCCTGCACTTTCACACAAACAAAGCGGCGCTTTAGTGGTAATGGATGTTTAAAGCATGTTTTACAGGTTTACGATGGATTGATGTCCACGGTGCACTGAGAGAAAGACACACTGTGATTTGTGGGTAGAGTTTGTTTGCATGTCGTTCAAGCATCTGTCCTCACAGGAAGTTCTGCTGTTAAACACTCCTGAGCCGTTTACTACACACAAACAAACAAATAAATCATTGAAATAAATAAATAGCCTTATAGGACAAAAAATCTCATTTTTTAAGACTGCTGCTGTGATGCATTACAGGGAGAGAAAATTGTGTTAAAAATGCAATTAAGTAGTTTTAATAAAATGAATGAATAAACAAATAAATAAAAAATACCTCTCAAAGTAATGGTCTTAAATGAAGAGTTACAACACACTTTGAGTATAGGATAGTATAGTTAGTATTTATATGTGTTTTATTGGTTAAAAAAGGCTATTTTTCTTTTGTTAATATATTTCACTAATCATTTTAGTTTACTAATAATAATGAAAACAAATAGGTTTGCCTATACAGTAAACAAACAAATCTGAAATGGTTGAAGGCTGCTGCAGTGATGGTTTGGTGGAAGACAAATTATTATTGAAATTATTGGTGAGAACAAACAACTCATGGTTAAAAAAAGAAAAACAGCATTCTTAACAGATAAAAACAATGCAAAAAAAATATTGAAATCTCTACTATACTATAGAAAAAAATCTAATAAATATATATTGGAATCTATAGCCTACTACTATACTATACTGTTTTCTACAATTCAGGCTTTATTGTAACACTCAGTAGCGTATGGATTTAGTTGGGACTTTGGGGATATGTCCCTAAAATATCCAGCGACTGCTAAATTGTCTAGCAATATTTTTGATCAAACAATTAAATATATGTTTATGTAGGCCTAACCACTTTATTGTAATTTCGTCCGCATCTGAAATAGGTCATACCATTGATATTACCTGAGAAGTTAAAGGCCCGGTTTCACAGACAGGGCTTAAACTAAGCCAGGATTAGGCCATAGTTCAATTAGGACATTTAAGTAATTTTTATAAACATGCTTAGAAAGAAACATTACTGGGGTGCATCTTGAGACAAAACAAAGGCACTGATATAGTTTAAGATCAGTCAGTGCAAGTTTATTTCAGTTGAAACAGCTCAGACTTTCATTTTAGTCTAGGACTAGGCTTAAGCCTTGTCTGTGAAACCAGGGGAAAGTAATTACGCAAGAAAACCACGCGATTTCAAAAATGTACATTTAACATGTGCAGGGTTCATGAATCATTTGATTCAGATCGGAAATTCGGAGCAGGTTCGCGAATCATTAAATGATTCGATCGCAAATTATTTGATTCAGATCGGGACTTCGGAGCGTGTATCGCGAATCACTGGATTCAGATCGGCACTTCCAAGCGCGTATGGCGAATCATTTGATTGAGATCGGGACTTCTGAGCACTTATTGCGAATCAGTAAATGATTGAATTGCAGATCGATTCAGAACGGAACTTCGGAGTGCGCGTTTTGCGAATCATTAAATGATTGGATTGCGAATCATTTGATTCAGATCAGGACTTTCGAATCATTTTCTTTCTTTCGTTCTTTCTTTTTTATTAAACAGTTGGCTAAAAAACATCAAACCATTAAGGCGTTACAGTTAAAAGAGAAAACCATGGTTTTATTATGGTAAAGGCAACCATGTTTTTTTTGGGCATATTTGTATAACCACAGTTTTACTCCAAATCAGTGTTGGGGAAAGTTACTTTTAAAAGTAATGCATTACAATATTGAGTTACTCCCTAAAAAAGTAACTAATTACGTTACTTAGCTACTTTTTATGGAAAGTAATGTGTTACGTTACTTTTGCGTTACTTTTTAAATATGAGCAGGGCTTGATTGTTTTTAATACAAGAAGTTGTAATTATAGCAAATGTAAAAGCCCTTTCACACCAAAAAGTGTAATGAATAAACCTCCACCTGAAGGAAAAGTAAATTCACGTGTGAAGAGTAGAGCGCAGGAGAAGAAGTTCAACACTCTTCAGCAATAAAAAAACAATGAAGCACAATTGTTAGTTTATCTAAAGTCATTTTTGCTTATCAGTATGATTGAACTGGATCATCAAAGGTCAGCAGCAAAGACATTGGTTAATAAAATGGGATTAGATGCATTTGTGTTATTTAACATATTTAATTATTGCAGGTTTGCGTCATATTCTGAGTTTGCATTTCACTGTTTTAATTCATTTTGATGAATACTAAATCTTTTGCGCGTGAGATGAATTAATACACATTCACATTAAGTCTAGAACTACAGTAACATGTTCACACAGCGCACTGTCAGTCAATAAATGGGAAAAAAGTAACTGCCGTTAATTTTTTTTAAAAGTAACTCAGATATTTTCTTGTAAATTAAAAAGTAATGCGTTGCTTTACTAGTTACTTGAAAAAAGTAATATTATTACGTAACTCGCGTTACTTGTAATGCGTTACCCCCAACACTGCTCCAAATACCATGGTAAAACTATGGTTAGTGTAGCAAAACCATGGTTCATTTGTGGTTTCCTTGATTTGGTGTGTTTTTTTTTTTAAACCGTGGTTTCTTTTCGAAAGGGATGTGTTGCCAGGTTAACAAAAAACGTAATAAATTTACACCTTAAGAGGACACAAAGGATGAATATAAAGATACAGTTTTCATTGATTTAGGATTAACAGAGCTTTGGATAGTTTCCATGTTCTTGTCCAGATCAACTCTGAATAAAGAAAAGAGAGGTTTAGAGCCAGTACATTTTCTTTTGTGAAATTTAACTAGCAGGAAACAAATTAAATTATATTTTCCTATATTCTCTTTTGAGCAATCAAACAATCCAAAGAAAACATCTTTAAAACAGAAAGAAAGGTCACTTACAAAATGCGATCGGATAAACAGTACAAAAATCTGACCATAGTTTCTCTGTGTGGGTTCTGAGGGAATCTTCCTCAGAAGAGTGACAAAAACAGCAACTTAAGTCAGTCTGACTTATTATTACGTCCATAACTTTTTGTGAAATTTGGAGTAACTCCTGATTGACCTCTTCATATTTGGTCGGGGGGGGGGGGGGGGGGGGGGGGGGGGGGGGTCTGCTATAATGTCTGCTACTATGTCCCTAACAATGTCTCAAAATCAGTCCTATGCTGTTGGTAACTTGTAAAACAAATAGGGTATTTTTTTTATTCAAACTACCAAACTTAGCTTAATAACATAATAAAAATGTAAGGAAACTAAACTTAAGGATGGATGAATAAATAAATAAACACACACACACACACACACACAGTCTGGTTAGCTATTCTTGTAGGGACTCTCCATAGGCGTAATGGTTTTTATACTGTACAAACCGTATTTTCTATCGCCCTACCCCTGACAGAAAACTTTCTGCATTTTTACTTTCTCAAAAAAACGTATTCTGTATGATTTATAAGCTTTTGTACACATGGGGGCCTCAATTTTGGTCCCCACTGTGACACGAGTCCCCACGAGTCTGTGTGTATTCAGGTTTAATTCCCCACCAGTATATATAAACAACCTGTACACACACACACACACACACACACACACACACACAGAGAAAGAGAGAGAGTTGTCCTGCAGGTGTCAGTGTGTGTCTGAGCACTGTGTGAATCACGGACAGTTTGGCCGCGATGAAGCCGCCGTGTTATCGCGAGATTTCAATAGTCGTCGTTATTCCAAAGATGGCGGCAGAAGCGGGATCTGTGCCTGAGAGAGACACAGCAGAAGGGTGAGAATCAATAAAAACATGCTTTAATCAATGATATTAAGTAACTAGAGACGTGATCAGATCTACATCGCTCAGCTGTGATATTAATAGCGCTGTTCAGCACATAAACACAACGCCACAATCATTCCAGTGTTAGAATGAAGTGCTGGGGTTTGCACGATCTCTTTCTGTTTACCATCTTATTTATGTGCTGCTTGATTGTTTTGTTTCTCTGGGATGTGCAATTCTATTAATTTGATGTTTACATACTGAAATTGTTTAATGAATTTTATCATGATTTTACCTTATTTACCTTAAGGTCCTTGCCAAAAGAAAAAAAAAATCGTTAACGTTACTCTGAAAATGAGTTTCATTTCATTCTGCTCTCTTTGTAGTTTTGTGTTTGTTTTCATAATGATTTAAGTCTAAAAGTGGCATATTTGTGTTCATATTTTTGTTTTTTTGTATGCTTATTGTATGTTTATTTTGTAAGTATATATATATATATATACACAGGTGCTGATCATATAATTAGAATATCATCAAAAAGTTGATTTATTTCACTAATTCCATTCAAAAAGTGAAACTTGTATAATGTATACATTCATTCCACACAAACTGATATATTTCAAGTGTTTATTTCTTTTAATTTTGATGATTATAACTGACAACTAATGAAAACCCCAAATTCAGTATCTCAGAAAATTAGAATATTACTTAAGACCAATACAAAGAAAGGATTTTTAGAAATCTTGGCCAACTGAAAAGTATGAACATGAAAAGTATGAGCATGTACAGCACTCAATACTTAGTTGGGGCTCCTTTTGCCTGAATTACTGCAGCAATGCGGCGTGGCATGGAGTCGATCAGTCTGTGGCACTGCTCAGGTGTTATGAGAGCCCAGGTTGCTCTGATAGTGGCCTTCAGCTCTTCTGCATTGTTGGGTCTGGCATATCGCATCTTCCTCTTCACAATACCCCATAGATTTTCTATGGGGTTAAGGTCAGGCGAGTTTGCTGGCCAATTAAGAACAGGGATACCATGGTCCTTAAACCAGGTACTGGTAGCTTTGGCACTGTGTGCAGGTGCCAAGTCCTGTTGGAAAATGAAATCTGCATCTCCATAAAGTTGATCAGCAGCAGGAAGCATTAAGTGCTCTAAAACTTCCTGGTATACGGCTGTGTTGACCTTGGACCTCAGAAAACACAGTGGACCAACACCAGCAGATGACATGGCACCCCAAACCATCACTGACTGTGGAAACTTTACACTGGACCTCAAGCAACGTGGATTCTGTGCCTCTCCTCTCTTCCTCCAGACTCTGGGACCCTGATTTCCAAAGGAAATGCAAAATTTACTTTCATCAGAGAACATAACTTTGGACCACTCAGCAGCAGTCCAGTCCTTTTTGTCTTTAGCCCAGGCGAGACGCTTCTGACGCTGTCTGTTGTTCAAGAGTGGCTTGACACAAGGAATGCGACAGCTGAAACCCATGTCTTGCATACGTCTGTGCGTAGTGGTTCTTGAAGCACTGACTCCAGCTGCAGTCCACTCTTTGTGAATCTCCCCACATTTTTGAATGGGTTTTGTTTCACAATCCTCTCCAGGGTGCGGTTATCCCTATTGCTTGTACACTTTTTTCTACCACATCTTTTCCTTCCCTTCGCCTCTCTATTAATGTGCTTGGACACAGAGCTCTGTGAACAGCCAGCCTCTTTTGCAATGACCTTTTGTGTCTTGCCCTCCTTGTGCAAGGTGTCAATGGTCGTCTTTTGGACAACTGTCAAGTCAGCAGTCTTCCCCATGATTGTGTAGCCTACAGAACTAGACTGAGAGACCATTTAAAGGCCTTTGCAGGTGTTTTGAGTTAATTAGCTGATTAGAGTGTGGCACCAGGTGTCTTCAATATTGAACCTTTTCACAATATTCTAATTTTCTGAGATACTGAATTTGGGGTTTTCATTAGTTGTCACTTATAATCATCAATATTAAAAGAAATAAACACTTGAAATATATCAGTCTGTGTGGAATGAATGTATACATTATACAAGTTTCACTTTTTGAATGGAATTAGTGAAATAAATCAACTTTTTGATGATATTCTAATTATATGACCAGCACCTGTATATATTAGTGCTGTCAAACGATTAATCGCATCCAAAATATAAGTTTTTGTTTACATAATATATGTGTGTACTGTGTATATTTATTATGTATATATAAAGATACACACATACTACAGCATATATTTAGGAAATATTTACATATATTTTCATGTATATATTTATATTCATATAAATTATTTCATATATAAATATATTTAATATATAAATGTAACATATTTTTAAAATATATATATATATATATATATAATGCATGTGTGTGTATTTATATGATACGTATATTATTATATGATATGTATTACATTATATGTAAATGTGGGTGGTGATATTTTAAAGAGCGCATGGTTAAGAGTAAGTTACTGATCAGTTCTGGTAGGTTTATATCTCATATTGTCACGTATGTGTGTTTTTGCAGAGATGCATCATTTGGAGATCTGACCACAAACATGGAGACTGAGTCGTCCAGTGGAAAAGAGACTATGGTATGACATTTGACACTTGATGAGGAATCATATGCAACATAAAATCAAACCATCTGATTTACTTTATTAACAAACACCACTGCTCTTATTGTGAATGGTTTATAAGTGGACATTATTCTAAAGTATTTATTTTATTTATATGTAATTAAATTATATAATATTATTATATAAATAATGATTTAATATGTTGTTACTTTAAACATTTATTATATATTTAAATATAATTTTATATATTTTAAATTAGTCTTTTTTTTGTTTTGTTATTTTTTTTAAAGGTTTTTTTAAGTAGTATATTAATATTTTGAATTAGCCTTTATTTTTTATTTTTAGTTTCCATTTGCATTTTTCTCATTTGTCGTATTATTTTTTGCTTTTTTAGATTTCTCCAGTCTGTAGCTTTAATTTTTATTTTATTTTTATTTTTAGTAATTTTAGTGCCTCAACTTAAACGTATTTATTTCATTTAGCTGTCAAAATAACATTTCCAATTTTTGCAACATTTCTTGATTTTTAAGTTTGTTTTTCATCTAATATTTATATTTTATTTTGATTCATCACTATTTCAATTAATAGTTTTATTTAGTTTATTTTTAGTCAACAGTAACAATACTGTTTCAGCTTAATTCTTAATCAAAACCAATTCCCGGAACGTCCTAATATTTCGTTTCTTATTGAATGTCCTGGATCACCGGATGGACTGGTATGTCACATTACAGAACGTGCTGTTTCGTGTTGACTTTCAGTATAGCGTAACATTGTGTCTGTGTGTGTCCTCAGGACACGGCGGGTGACAGTTCGGAGGCGGCGGATGCACAGACGGGATCTGGAGATGATGAGAACGGCCGTCAGCTGGGGGAAGTGGAGCTGCAGTGTGCTCTGTGCATGAAGTGGTTTACGGCGGACACGTTCAGCATCGACACGGCGTACGTTTGTCTTCTGATGCAGATGGACGGGCGTCTCACACGCATGTACTTACGCTGTCCGTTTGTTCTTTCCTGCAGAACTTGCCTGCCGTTCATGACCAATTATGTGTTTCACTGCAATGTGTGTCACCACAGCGGAAACACGTACTTCTTGAGGAAACAAGCAAGTGAGTGGATCAGTTTGACTTGCTGCTGTTGGAATTTTTACGTAGGTGTTATGCAGTATGTACTAGGGCTGCACGAATTGGAGAAAAAAATCTAATTGAGTTTTTTTGGATAATAATTGTGATTGTAATTTAAAATGCCATTTCAAAAAGAAAATTCCAAGTTTGTTGTGCTTGTTTGTAAGGCCGTTTTGGCCAAAATTTTTGTGATATATATATCAATATGGCTTTTATATTAAAATTATTATTATTATTATTATTATTATTGTTATTATTATTTACCCGGATCCTAATTGGTATTAATATTATTATTGTTGTAATGAATAAAATGACTACTTGTTGTTTTTATTATTATTATTATTATTATTATTGTAATAATTAATGGAAATGACCAAATAAAAACAAATGTTATTTTATAATAAGAAATTATATAATAATAATAATGAGAGTAATTTTAGTTTACATTACAAATGTAAAATTAAAATACTTAAATTTAAAATTTTAAACATTAGTATTATTAATGTTGTAATTACGTATGTTAATTGATTATGATAATTATTAAATAAAAACATGAAATATTTATTTTGCAATTATTTTAGTTTACATTACAACTGTTACAATACTAATATATGTCTGTCTTAATTTCTTAATTTTAAAATGTTCAACCATCAGACTTTATTATTATTGTGATAAATAAAAACAAAAAATATTACTTTTGCAATTTAAAAAATATTATAATTTTAGTTTACAACTGTTACAATACTAATATTTATATATGTCTTAATTTCTTCATTTTCAAATCATAAACCATCACACTTTTATTATTGATTATAATAATAATAAATATTATCATTGTTATAATTAATAAAATATAAAAATTACTAAATAAAAACAAAATAAATATTACTTGAAAAAATGTATATTTGCAATAAACGATTTCAGTTTTATTTAAATTGTGTAGCTCCGGTATCTGTATTGCATTCAGCACATAGACCCCCCCCCCCCCATTGTCTTCATTGTTTAATGGTTTTATCCACAGATCTGAAGGAGATGTGCCTCACTGCTTTGGCAAATCTGACGTGGAGGTCCAGAACTCAAGAGGAGCATCCCAAAACAATGTTCTCTAAAGATAAGGTACGCTTTCCGCTGTAGTTCAGTGAATGCAGTGCTATGTGTTTAATGTGTGGTTTCAGTGGTGTTGTTTGTTCTCTTGTGAAGGACATCATACCTTTCATTGACAAATATTGGGAGTGCATGACGACCCGTCAGAGGCCCGGCAAACTCACATGGCCTAATAATATCGTCAAGACCATGGTGAGTCATTTGAAATCACTTGATTCCTCACCTTTTTTCCTTTGTGCCTGTAATGTGGTTTATAGAGCTTTATAAAGGCTGACTTGTGTTGTTTGGACTCAGAGTAAAGAGCGTGATGTTTTCCTGGTGAAAGAACATCCAGACCCCGGCAGTAAAGACTCAGAAGAGGACTATCCCAAGTTTGGCTTGCTTGATCAGGTGCGACGTTATAAAGATCAGATCATATGAACACAGTGCTGAGTAGGACACTTCAGAATCACACAAGTTCTTAATATCATGAAAATCTGACACGCTCTTCAAGCCAGAGTCTAGTATCTCTTAAACATATTTTATTAAATTGTGCTTTTAGGGCCAATTAGGAAATTAAATTACTCCGCAAACACTCTCAAAAGAAATGAAGTCATCAACCCTGAATCTATTTTATTTAAAATAAACTTTAAAAGGCTTAAATAGGTTTTATAGTATTTCAGCTTGTTACTCAACTTGAAGGAAGCTGGCATTAAAACAGCAACCAGCTAACTTACTCGCATTATATTTTTGCATATTGCTAAAATGTTTGACAAGCCATGATAATTTTTGCTAATAAGCATTGTTATTATATATGTAAATTTTTTTTTTGCAATTTATTGTCTTAAATTTTTGTTGTCTGATCATGTAAATAGTCAAAATGGAGATGCTGAGTTGATATTACATTGTCTTGTAGTGGGTGAATTTTGCAGTCGCACAGTATACAATTTAAATTACAGTAATATGGTACATGTTATTATTGTAAACTGATACTAATAAAAATATTTTTATAAATTAAAGCTAATAAAACAAAAAAAAATCTAGTTAAAACAAAATAGTAAATATTGAAGTACGAAAATTATTAAAATTAAAATTGAAATAAAACTAAAGTTATATAAATAAATAGTTGAAAAAAACAAAAGTCAATAAAAATGACAAAAGCACATAACGAAATTACTAAAACTTAAACTGAAAATATACAAATAAAATCTAATTTAAAATATGAATAAATACTTTAATGATGTATAAATAATACTAAAATAACACTGGTACAATAGTAGTCTTTAAAAAAAAAATCCTAGTGGTTAAGATTGGAATAAAATATTAGTATAATGTGGGGTTTATACTGTATACTGGGCAGCTATTTTTAGAATAATATATGAAATAGTATGCAATTAACAGTAGAATGCCATTAGGATGGTGTAGGTTTACTGCAGTGAACAGTTATTTAGCATTTTAATCCAGTCTTGGAAGGCCAGTCAAAAAATAAATCAAGGGGGTGCATTGCATTTTGGGATACAGTGTTCTGCACCTTGTGCTGTGGTTGTGCACTGCAAAAATTCATAGGTCATTTGTGTATTTTACGCATACTGAAAATGTATAAAAACAAATTGGTAGTAAAACAATTTTCACTCAGAAACTGCTTGTAAATTTTACAAATAATCACAAAAAATGGCAAGTAACCCATGAAATGAAAATATTTTCTTGTAAAATGTACTCCAGTAATCAATGCTTTATTTACAACTCATTTCTTACAGTGTATTTTGCAATTTTGAACGTACCCAGTTTTTCATTGTACTTATCTTAGAACTTTTATGTTCTGTGTTTGGTTTTACTCAGGATCTGGCCAATATTGGACCGTCGTATGACAGCCAGAAGCAGATGACGGCCATCACGGGTGCTGGAGGGTTAAATGGTAAAACTCACCTCTAAACTCCAGAAATGATTAAAGTTGGATATTTGAGCTCATTGCTGATGTGTGTCTTTAAAGCTGTGCGTTGTATTCCAGGTGGATCGTCGTTTTCAGGTGAATATGGAGTGTTTTACGAGTGGAAGGCTGATGTTTGGTGCTCCTGTAACTTCCCCTCGCTTTGCATTGATCTTTGCGCTCTTGATTGACGTGCTTGGGCTCGTCTGCTCGATCTGCAGCACTAATTCATGTTTCTGTGTGCTTGCGCCCCCTCTCTTCCCTGTCAGACACTGAAATCTAACCCTAACCTGTTTGGCACATATGAGTGGACTGAGGCATATTGCTTTGATGCTTAATCTTGTTTGTCAAACTCTGTGGCCTTTAGATTGAGCTTGATCCCCGGGCTGCTCTGCTGCAAGCGTATGGGCTTTAAGTTGATGTTGGATGAATCAGGCCGAGCCGCCGAGGTTTGAATCTGCGTCTGAGACTCTGTTTCTGTCACAGGTGGGCTTCCTCCAGCTGCTACAGGTAAAGGCAGAGGAGCCAAACGCAAACAACAGCAGCAACAGGACGGAGCCACGGCTGGAACGGCCAAGAGAACACGCAGGTACGACAACAAGCGCATGTCAAGTCAATATGAAATGAAAATCCACTCTATTTTGTAAATGCATGTTATTGATCTTATTGGGAATGATTCATTTGTGCATTTTTTATTGTTTCTTTGTTTTTTTTGAAAACAGTAATGTTTAATAAAAAAAATTGAGTGTGATGCCCACATATCGAAATCCAATCAACTGAGTCTCCGTCCAACTTTTTTCTTTTCATCTGTTTCAACCCGTTATTCTTGAATGTACGTCATACAACGGAAGAAAAGATCTGTTGATTTAATCCTCCTCCTCATGCACATATCAAAAATAGATTGAAAACATGAACTGAAACCTTTACTTCAACAGGTAACAAGCCAACTAACAATTAAATTTTTTTTTTTTTTTTTCATTTTTACAATTTTTTTTTATATTTAAACAAAGCTTTTATTAAGTATTAAATAAGTTTAAATTTAAATTAATAATAAGTTTATTAATTAATAAGTATTTTTAAGTATAGTAAAATAAAGATGTCCTTGTTACGATTTTTTTTGCAAAAATCTATAAAATTAGTAGAATTTATAATTTGATGTAAATGATCATTTAAAATTCTGGTAACACTTAACATTAAGGTTCCATTTGTTTACTGTAATTAATTAGTTAACATGAACTAGCAAATTTTTTTTTTTTTACATTTATTAATGTTAGGTAATGTTAATTTCAACATTTACTAATACATTATTAAAATCAAAAGATGTATCTGTTAATATTATTTAATAGACCTGAGCTAACATGAGCTAATAATGAACAGTTGTATTTTTATTAACTAACGTTAACAAAGAATAATAAATACTGTAACAAATGTATTGCTCATTGTTAGTTAATGTTAGTTAAAGCATTAAATATATTGGAACCTTATTGTAAAGTGTTACCAAAATTCTTGTTCTCGAGTTTGGGTTTTTCACCCAATTTTTGGTCAAGATTTCTTCACTAAAATCCCCAAAATAAGTACTTGTATTATTATAACTTGTATTATGAGACTGATTGTGTTTTATTCATTGTTTTTCATGCTAACATGCTAATTAAGATTTTTTAGAATGTAAAAACAATTTGTAGAATTTAAAGTATATATTTTTAAATGTTATATGTTTTAAAGTTGTAAAGAAATATTTAAACAAAACTTTTGAAATAATTTAAAAATATTTAAAACCTTTAATGTTAACTTCAACATTTACTAATACATTATTATAATCAAAAGTTGTATCTGTTAATATTATTTAATCAACCTGAGCTAACATCAACTGTTCATTATTAGTTCTCCTTTTTCACCCAATTCCCAAAATAAGTAATTTAGAACAAAAGACGTGTAGTTAAATTATACCTGATTGTGTTATATAGATCTGATTGTGCTTTACTCTGTTTTAGTGACCCGCTGTTCTCAGCGCAGCGCCTGCCGCCTCATGGTTATCCTCTCGAGCACCCCTTCAACAAAGACGGTTACCGCTACATCCTAGCCGAGCCGGATCCCCACGCTCCTGACCCGGAAAAACTGGAGCTGGACTGCTGGGCCGGGAAGCCCATCCCAGGAGACCTGTACCGCGCGTGTCTGTACGAGAGAGTGCTGCTGGCGCTGCATGACAGAGGTACATGTGTCATCCATAACATCTGACCTACAGTGGTGGCCAAAATGATTAGAACACTAGTATGTTCAGCAGCTAAAAATGGTTTTAAGTCAGTTATTTCTATCTTTTGCTGTAGTGTGTCAGTAGGAAATATCAGTTTATATTTCCAAACATTGATTTTGCCATTAATTGTAATAATCCAGTGAGATTTTTGTCTGACAAAAACCAGTGCTCCACACAGAGATCTGATCTGATCATCATCGGTCTGTCTGGAATGACATGAAGAAACAGAACAAACTGAGACAGACTAAATCCAGAAGAACTGTAGCAACGTCTCCAAGACGCTTCAAGAAACCTTCCTGCAAAGCTCACTGAAAAACTCTGCTCAAGTGCACCGAGGGCAAAAGCTGCTTTAAACACAAAGGACGGTCACACCAAATGTTGATTTCATTTAGTTAATAGAAGGTCATTGATAAAGAAAATCTATTTTTGACAGCATCCTCATTTTACAGCATTTTTACCCAAGTGCCTAAAACTTTTAATAGTACTGTAGCTTTGCAGGAAGGTTTCTTGAAGCGTCTTGGAGACGTTGCCACAGTTCTTCTGGATTTAGTCTGTCTCAGTTTGTTCTGTTTCTTCATTCCAGACAGACTGATGATGATCAGATCAGATCTCTGTGTGGAGCACTGGCTGTTGTCAGACAAAAATCTCACTGGATTATTACAATTAATGGCAAAATCAATGTTTGGAAATATAAACTGATATTTCCTACTGAAACACTACAGCAAAAGAAAGCAATAACTGACTTTAAACCATTTTTTAGCTGCTGAAAATCATTTTGGCCACCACTGTAAATAAATCTCCTGCTCAATTGCTTACTGTCTTTTTATCTCTATTTCAGCTCCACAGCTAAAGATTTCAGATGACCGCTTGACGGTGACCGGAGAGAAGGGCTACTCGATGGTCCGAGCGTCTCATGGGGTCAGAAAGGGCGCGTGGTATTTTGAGGTCACTGTGGACGAGATGCCACCGGACACCGCGGCTCGACTGGGCTGGTCGCAGCCTTTAGGTCTGTCCTGTAACAGCACTGCTAACAGTTACAGAAGCGTCCCTGTATTTACAGCATCCGTCATGTGTCTTTCATCTCAGGAAACCTACAAGCTCCTCTGGGTTACGATAAGTTCAGCTACTCGTGGCGCAGTAAGAAAGGAACGCGCTTCCATCAGTCCATAGGAAAGCATTACTCTGACAGCTACGGACAGGGAGACATCTTGGGCTTCTACATTGTGCTTCCAGACGACACAGAAACCGCCAAGGCTCTGCCTGACACATACAAGGACAAAGTATGAACAAATGAAATCATTTATTTATTTATTTGACCTCCAGCTGAAAATGCATTTTAATTAAAAGTGCCATAGAATGGAAAACTGTGTTTACCTTGGCATAGTTGAATAATAAGAGTTCTGTACATGGAAATGACATACAGTGAGCCTCAAACACCATTGTGTCCTCCTTCTTATGTAAATCTTGTGAATGCAAAAGACCACTGAAAGATAGGTGAATCAGAACATAACACAGACTGTGACGTAACAGTCGGGATCACTAATAGTTACGCCCCCAACCTTTGCATATACCCGCCCATGTTCTGTTTTAAAAGGTTGATATAAAACTGCCTTATGTGTAATTTACATTTTTTTAATATACAACTTTAAATACATTTTATTAATCAGATTAGTAGATAAACATTTTCAGTTTCATTTTTCTGCTAAATTAAAACTTTTAATTTTACTTTTGGTTAAAAAGAAAAGCATTTTGTGCATCACTAATCTTAAGTGGTACTATTGATGTTTCTCAAAGGCGCTGATCAAATTCAAAAGCTACTTGTACTTTGAAGAGAAAGATTACGTGGATAAGGCCGAGAAGAGTTTAAAACACACCAGTTCCAGCCGAGTGAGTGTTTCACTGCATTATATTCAAGCGTTCAAATCGTGTTTGGTTATTTGATTGTGATGTCATCACTGATACGTGATTTATTTTTTTCAGATTATATTTTTTAAGAACGGAGTGAATCAAGGTGTGGCCTATGAGGATCTGTTCGAGGGCATGTACTACCCCGCCATATCCCTCTACAAGAGCTGCACGGTACGTGAAAGAGTAAATCTAGGCAAACAAAATATTTAAACAGAAACTCTCTTAATTTGTGGGTTTGCATGTTAAAACTCACCTGAACGTGAATAATGCTTTTAATTATGCACAACCACTCGTGTGCATACAACCGTTCACAAGTTTGGGGGATGTTTTTAATGAAAAGTTTAGTTTATTGTAAAATGTAATTTATTTCTGTGATCAAAGCTGAATTTTCAGCATCATCATTACTCCAGTCTTCAGTGTCACATGATCCTTCAGAAATCATTCTAATATGCTGATTTACTGCTCAAGAAACACTTCTGATTATTATCAATGTTGATAACGTGCTCTGACGAATATTTTATTTGAAATAGAAATCTTTTGTAACATTATAAATGTCTTTACTGTCACTTTTGATCAATTTAATGCATCCTTGCTCTGTAGTAAAATTAAAATATTTAAAAAATCTTACTAAACTCAAACTTTTGAACAACAGTATATGTACAGATTTGTTCTTTTCTTCAGTCCGGCTAAGCTAAATAAGTTTGACTGCTCAGAGGTGTTTATCAAAGAGTTGTCATTAGTTCTTCTGTTTATACTCTGTTCATACACTAGATGGTGCAGTATGAACGAGTCGAGATGATGTTGAAAGGATTATGTCACACATATGAACTGAAATTAGTGGATGCGTATAATCTTTCATGCTGTTTCCTCTCTCCAGGTGTCTGTTAATTTTGGACCTCACTTCAAATACGCACCAAAAGACATCAAGTATCAGCCAGTGAGTGTCAAATCCAAAGGTTTAAACTTGAATACTTTTGCTGTTCCTGTAGTACTGATTGATATATTCCGCTTGGTATTTGCCCAAATAAAGGCATATTTCTTCTAGGGCTCTGAGATAGTTGTGTTATAGCTGATGTTTTGTGCCCATTAAATCATTGCAGTACCACACTGATTGACACAGAGACTAAAATCATCTGTCCTCCACCTTATTATTAACGGCTTTGGCTCAGCCCTTAATTCTAGAGAAGACATTACTGCTGTGTGTGACGTAGCATTAATGCATACAGAGAGATTCTAGAGAACAGTCTTCATGGGAACTGTCTGAGAAGGGCCTTGTTTTTGTTTTGTTTAAATCTTTTTGTAAAAGAATAAATTGCTGTGCATTACTGTGTCATGATATATGCAGTGTTGTTTTAATATCAGTGACTTAATACTTTGAATACGTTTTACTTTTGTTTTTTTCATTTTCATTTAAAAATTTTAGTAACTTTGTTGTCTGTCATTTTTATTTTATTTTAATTTATTTATTAGTTTTTTGTTTGTTTTAATGTCTATATAGTTTTTATTCATTTTCGTTTAGGTTTTTCTTTTAGTAAATCGAGTTAAACTAAATGATGCTTTGACAACTAGCTGAAATAAAATGTAATTTTTTAAACATTTTATTTTTCATTTTTATTAGGTCTATATAGTTTTTTTTGCTAATTATAATTAGTTTTTTTTTAGTTTAGTAAATAAAGATAAAACTAAACAAAAATGTGAAAGGTTGTTTTGGTAACTACCTAAAATGTAATAATGTTTGTTTGTTTCTTTGTTAATACTTGTAATGTCATTTTAATTATTATTGTTATTATTTTTTTATTTTTTTTTAATCTGTAGATTTTAATAAATTTTCTATTCAGTTTTTTATTTTAATTAAGTTAAACTAAATGAAAATAAGAAATGTTGCTTTGGCAACTAGCTGAAATAAAATATATATTTTTTATACATTTTATTTTATTTCAGTTAACTTTTTTTATGGTTTTAGTTTTTAATATAATAATCCTGTATATACTGTATGTGCATTTAAATCAAAATGATTAAATATGATTTTCTTTGTTTATTTAGTGAAAAGCAGTGTAGGGAAGTATGCATTGATATTTTCTCTTTTCCTTTCTGCTTTAGATTTAGAATTTGTTTTCAAACAATAAGTGTTGAATTTGAAAAGCATCACCCTTTATAAGCCATTTTAGTGCAAATACATAAATATTAACATTTTGAATTTAATCTTAAAATATCATGATATTTTAGCTATATTGCCCGATATTAATTTCTGCTGAATGTACAGTTGAAGAACAGCAGTCTGTGATGTTTTGAGCTGTTCTACATTATTGCACCATTGAGTGTTTTTCTGTTGTATATCATCAGATGAGTGACATGGGTTGGGGTGCTGTGACTGAACACACGCTGGCTGATATGCTGTACCACGTGGAGACAGAAGTAGACGGCCGACGGAGCCCCCCGTGGGAGGGTTAAATCCATGCCAAATCCACCACCCATAAGGCTGAAAACATGTTTTCATGTACCATTCGCAACAGCGCACAGCATTCTGTGTTATATATTATTAAATAATTTGGTTACAGTTGTATTCTGCCCTTGATTTCTTTGCATGATGCAAAATGTCTTTCTCATAAGTCAGCTTGCATTTCTCATATTTCGGTTTTTATTTTATGAAACCTCACACTGCACCAGATTGTGATGTTGATGGATGAATCCAGCTAGAAAATATGTTTTTGAGGTTTCGGATAGTTTGTCTTTTATGTAAGCTTGTATTAATATTTACATATTACGTTTCCTCATACTGCAGGTTTATTTTAGTATCAGTCATATGATTTAATTTCCTTCATACAGCGAACCTTTTCCCTTGTAAACGCTCGAGGCCTGTTTGATTCGACTACATTAACCTGTTGAAGTCTGATGTTCAGTTGTGTGTGTGTTTAACAGTGTTCTCAGATGCCATGGGTTTCCATTCATGGTTTTTATCAGTTGTTTATTTGTTAATTGGTTTGCAGTCATTCAGATAGATGTAAAATATGATTTTTTTTTTGTAAACCATGTTTTCTACACAAACTTGTTTTAATAAAGTAATCTAAAGGATTATAAATGGCATTTTTGTTGTCATTCATGTATGTTTTGTGATATTTCTACACTGTTACAATTCAGTATTTATTAATGCAATGACCAGACACCATTTGCACACTGATTTTCTCTTATTTACAAATCAAGCATATAAAATATAAATCAGTTTTTTTTTGTTTTGTTTTTTATATGAAGCATGAAAAAAGCCATCATTTGCACTTTTAACAACCTCTCCAGTGAGGAAGCCATCGTGTCTTTAACATGAATCAGGAATTATGAGGATAAAAAGGACTGTTTTGTTTAGTCCTCTTCTGCAGTATCATTTGCACACTGATTTTGTCTTTTATTTACAAATTGAGCATGTAAAACAAAATAAATCTTTTTTTTGTCTTATGAAAGCATGAAAAAAGTACCCAAACCCTGCAGACTGAGGGTTTGTAATACAGTAAATATAAGTATTTTCAATAAACACTGACACTTTAAACAACCTCTCCAGTGAGGAAGCCATCGTCTCTTTTACATGAATCAGAAATTATGAGGATAAAAATAACAGCGTTTTGTTTAGTCGTCTTCTACAGTATCATTTGCACAACGATTTTGCCTTTTATTTACAAATTGAGTATATAAAACATAATTTTTTTTGTGATATGAAAGCATGACAAAAGACATCTGCACACTGATTTAGTCTTTTATTTACAAATTGAGCATATAAAACATCATAAATCTTTTTTTTTTGCAATATAAAAGCATGAAAAAAGACATTTGCACACTGATTTTGTCTTTTATTTACAAATTGAGCATATAAAACATAAATCGTTTTTTTTTTGTCATATGAAAGCATTAAAAAAGTAGGCTACCCAAACCCTGCAGACTGTAGGGTTTGTAATACAGTAAATATACGTATTTTCAATAAACACTGACACTTTAAACAACCTCTCCAGTGAAGAAGCCATCGTGTCTTTTAAATGAATCAGAAATTATGAGGATAAAAAGTGTTTTGTTTTGTCCTCTTCTGCAGAAGTCATTCAGAACCCTGACTGGATGAGGAGCGACATATGGGTTCAGCTGACTGCCCCCTGTGCTACAACAATGGAAATACAAAGGAAACGTTTTTTATTTGTTACCTGTATTTTATCTGTAAATAACATTAATATTTCATGTTATTAACTGAAAATGGCATCCCTTGCTCTCTTGTGAGGTTAGCGAGATTCGATTTGATTCGTAAATAAACCGTTCCTTTAGAATCGGATCTTTTTTGATGAATCATTCGATCCGGTTCACAAGATTCATTTGAACTGATCTCACTCGAATTGAACTCACGGACTCCGGTTGATTTTTTGAAGAAGTTTTTTTAATGTCGAATTAAGGTGAAGTTACATTTACCGATATTTGGTTAATTTACGCGGGCGAAATCAATCTGTGTCAATAGGAATTTGGGAATTTCGCATCAGGGCGAATTATTTCGCAAGTTTTCACGATTTCACCGAGTCGACAAACTGAAAGCTAATAATAGGCGGATCTTTTTAAGTACTTTAGGTAAGAACGTTGCTAATACTTATTTACACCCAAGTAAATTAGTTTGTCAGTTGTTAGTATGAGTTAAAGAACTGTCAAAATGATGAATGTAGAATGTCTAGGAATGTATTTACATCTCACACCTCCATGCCTAAAGTACTTAATCAACATAAATAATTAAAGGGTTACTCCACCCCAAAATGAAAATTTTGTTAATCACTTACCCCCATGTTGTTCCAAACCCGTAAAAGCTTCGTTCGTCTTCGGAACACAATTTAAGATATTTTGGATGAAAACCGGGAAGCTTGTGACTGTCCCATTGACTGCCAAATAAATACCACTGTCAAGGCCCAGAAAAGTATGAAAGACATCGTCAAAATAGTCCATCTGCCATCAGTGGACATTATGAAGCTACGAGAATACTTTTTGTAAGCAAAGAAAACAAAAATAACAACTTTATTCAACAATTTGTTCTCCATTTTGGAGAATATCCACACGGATAACGTTTTCTTTACTCAAAAAGAAAGAAAAAACAACAACACAAGAAAATCTGGTATCTTAACCCGCTGCACTTAATCATAGCCAATACAGCATCGTCTTTTATAGATTTTGGCCAAATGTAGCCTACTAAACAAAAGAAAAAATCTGCTAATGCTTAAAGTATTTTTTCAAGATATTTAAAAATGTTTGCTGCATTGTTAAATGCTCTTATAAAATTGAGTTTTGAGAGGAAAAAAACAAAGGCTAAGTTGCATAGGCTCACGTCGCATTTTATGATTACATTCAGAAATAATGTAGGCTAAAATGCTGGTAAAAGCTAAATGTTTACAGACATTATAAACACAGTTAATGTTCTTCTCTCCACAACAAATCCTCTAAAGTTAAGGCGATTTTAAGCGTTTAGGCTATATAAATGTAAAGCCAAAAACGAATTAATTTAAGGTGAAACTGATGTCTACCTCTCTCATTCGGCACAAATCCAAATGTTTTCATATTCGCGACGTATCTGGATGCTAAAATATTATTACTTATGAAATAGGCTTTGTGCTTCACTCACATCGATCATCATCCTTTGCATATCAGCATAGTGGTCATGCTGAATGCAACAGATTGTACAACGGAGCAGTGCTACTTATTATATGGTTCTTTAACTGTATTGTGATAATGAATTTTGATAATGATACTGTAATTTTGATAATGCACAGGCTGCAATATCGCAAAAATATGTTGTCTGTGTGCGCGTCAAGCGCTGGCGCGATAGCCATACTGGTATACAGATAGAAGCAAGACATTCAAAACTGTCAAGCTTTTGCAAAATAAAGAAAACTACTTTCTGCTGTCGTTTTCCTTTCCGTGAAATTTGGATCGTGTCACAATAAACCGAAACTCAGCTCTTTTTTTTTTTTCTTTTGTTTTGTTAATCTGTCAATGATTTAAGTGAAATATATTTCATGCATAGGCCTATATATATTCCTTTTTATGTAAGCCTATAGTTTTATTCTGTTTTCTCCGTTCACAGAAGCGCTGCAGGAGCGTGTGATCTGTTGAATCCATCTTACACTATCCTCGGATAAACTCTAACGCCTGTGCATTGCCATTGCGACTTACCAAGAGTTCACAGCTGAGCGCCCGGGCATTTCACGCGTTGGACGCGTCAGCGCCACATTTGCAATATAGGCCGTAGCCTACTGCTTGAATTTGTGATTGGTTGACAGCAAATTTCAAATATTAATAAATTAATAATATTGATAAAATAAAGTTATTAACCGGTTAATGGCCATTAAATTTTTTTGATTCTGTTCGGAACTATAACATTTTATTTCGTTTCTGGTTCTGGTTCTGTTCCAGTCAAAATTTTGTTCGTATCCAGTTTTCGTTTTCGTTCCTTGAACTGGTTCAGAGCCCTGTATCCGTGTGGAGCGGCTGACACAGAACAGCGTACGCTATTTGCGTCCAGCGGATATTCTCCAAAATGGCGCTACGCTGACGCAGAGGAGACGAATTGTTGAATAAAGTCATTATTTTTGTTTTCTTTGCATACAAAAAGTATTCTCATAGCTTCATAAAGTTACAGTTGAACCACTGATGGCAGATGGACTATTTTGATGATGTCTTTCATACTTTTCTGGGCCTTGACAGTGTTATTTATTTGGCAGTCAATGGGACAGTCACAAGCTTCCCGGTTTTCATCCAAAATATCTTAAATTGTGTTCCGAAGACGAACGAAGCTTTTACGGGTTTGGAACGACATGGGGGTAAGTGATTAATGACAAAATTTTTATTTTGGGGTGGAGTAAATCTTTAAGCTCCTCGAAATTTAAAATTTGCTGAAAATGTAGCCTACTCGCCCTCAAGTTGTTCCAAACTTGTATGAGTTTCTTTCTACTGTTGAACATAAAAATATATTTTGAACAATTTGAGCAACCAAACAGTTGCTGGTACCTTTTGACTTCCATTGTATGAAAAAAAAAATACTTTGGAAGTCAATGGACAACAAAAACTGTTTGGTTACCCACATTCTGTAAAATATCGACTTTTGCGTTCAACAGAAGAAAGTAACTCCTAGCACCCTCAAGTTGTTCCAAACAAATACAAGTTTGGAACAACTTGAGGGTGAGTAAATGATAGAATTGTAATGTTTTGATGAACTATCCTTTTAATCAATCCTTCAAGCTCAAATATGTGTAACACACCAGAGAGAATTTAAGTGAATGGATGAAATGCTTTTATGTGGAAAAAAACTTGTCACATAATAAATTGACAACATAGCTGCGAATCTTCAACATATTTGGCATGACATTCATTTTTAAGAGCTATTTGTGGAGCTATAAATATCATACAACAAAAGTTACAGTAATTTTGCAACAGGAGGGAGTTATTTAAATAAAAAAAAACAATTAAATTAATTTGTAAGTTGTAAATAACCTAGAATATTCTATTAATAAAAGCACTGTCACATTTTTTGTTAATTGTGGCATTTGCAAAGTCAGAAATGTAAGATATAAACTTAGAATTATATATTAGAATTAATAAAAAAAGGTATTTTTTCTTGCAGTTGCGGGTTTCATAATTCTGACTTGCGACTTTTTATCTCACAGTTCTGATTTTTCCTTCTCATAATTCCAAGAATTGCAAGATGTAAACTTGCAATTGCAAGAAAAAAGTCAGAATTGTGTCAATTTGTAAATGACCTTTGAATATTCGGTATAATACATTTTCGTTAATTGCGAACTTTTATCTCACAATTCTGCCTTTTTTTGCTTGTTTATATATCATAATTCTGACTTTGCGCAATTGCAAGTTTATATCTTACAATTCTGACTTTTTTCTCGCAGATGTGAGTTTGTATCTTGAAATTCTTGGAATTATGAGAAATATTTTAGAATTATTAGAAAAAGTTGCAACAAATTTTTATTAACCTGTTTTGGCTTCCATAACTTTTTTCCTTTCAATCTGATCAAAATTTAGTTTGGATCAAGCTCAGTAGGACCGATTGAGGTGTTCACATGAAGTCTTTTCAATCAAATTACTAACCAACTATTTAAGTTGTATGTAAATATAGCTAGTTTGTGTGTAATAAAGTGCAGAGTTGTCATTTGAAACGGCTCCTTACGCGTCTCTTGAAGAATCGGTTCAGCAGCCTGTGTCGGCCGTATTCAGTAGGACTCCGATGGATGACCTGAATCTTTGGGGTCACAATGCTGCGGTCCAGATCCAGTGTTCTTGTTCCTCGTGGCCCGAACACATTCAGGTCTTTGAAACACTCGGTCTCTATCATCTAAAGGAATTTTACAAAAGCATATGTGAACTTGGACCACAAAACCAGTCATAATGGTCAATTTTTTTAAATTGAGATGTATACATCATATGAAAGCTGGATGAATACGCTTTCCATTGATGTATGGTTTGTTAGGATAGGACAATATTTGGCCGAGATACAACTATTTGAAAATCTGGAATCTGAGGGTGCAAAAAAAATCTAAATATTGAGAAAATCGCCTTTAAAGTTGTCCAAATTAAGTTCTTAGCCATGCATATTACTAATCAAAAATTTAGTTTTTATATATTTACGGTAGGAAATTTACAAAATAGCTTCATGGACCATGATCTTTACTTAATTTCCTAATGATTTTTGGCATAAAAGAAAAAAACAATAATTTTGACCCATACAATGTATTGTTGGCTACTGCTACAAATATACCTGTGCTACTTATGACTGCTTTTGTGCTCCAGGGTCACATGAAAAGTTGAGCATAAATTGTCCTTCTTACGCTGATGTTTCTTCCTTACCTCATTCTGCCAGGGCACAGGCACGCTTCCCGTGTTAAACTTGCTGTAGAAATTTTCATCGACCCCATCAAGGCTCACTCCTTTAACCGTAGAGAACTGATCGATGTCCAGGACGTCTGCGCAGTAAACTGCTCTCGGCTGGTGGAGAGAATAACATCACAGGATTGTTTTCAGGTGAAAAACCAGCATTCACAGCAGGAAGAAAAGGTGGTGGCACCCATAGGTTATCATTATGCCTTTATGCCTTTTGGCAATGTTCTCTCAAAAACTGAGATGCATAAGCTCAGATCAATGTATGATGGAGTTGTTACCCTGTGTGAGCAAAGTCAGTAAGTTTTAGTCCAATGTGAAAACACGAATCAGCATTTTTGGGAAGAAGAATATCCTTAAAACACAATATGAGGATTAATTGTCATGGAAATTTAGCCAATTTTAATTGCTCTAAAATAGGCTTAATTTTCTATAATATATACACTGCCGTTCAAAAGTTTTGAGTCTGTATGATTTTGTTTGAAGAAATTAATACTTCTATTCATTAAGGATGCATTTAATTGATCAAAAGTGACAGTAAAGACATTTATAATGTTACAAAAGATTCCTATTTCAGTTAAATGCTGTTCTTTTGAACTTTATATACATCAAACATCAGTTTCCAAAAGATATGAAGCAGCACAACTGTGTTCAACATTAATAACAATCAGAAATGTCACTCACGTCGGGAACAAAGGGTGGCGGCATCATTCCTGCCTCGAGCCTCGTAAAATTGATGTCCTTAAAGAACGCGTGACCTTTGATGACCTCTGATCCTTGCCCAGATTTGCAGCCCAATCTCTCCTTTGAGTTTTTAGCCAGGAGCTAAATCATAAAACAATTCTACATTTTTATAGTATTCTTTTTAAATAGAAAGTAAGACCTAATCAGACCGAGTGGTAGATTAGATCAGATCATATCAGTGGAGGATTGTACTGATTCAACAGTGCATAAAATGCAGCCTCACGCTTTTGCAGATCCATTCGGTGTCCTCGTCGAACTTCTTCCCATAATTCTCGATCATCTCCAGAACACGCCTTTCCATCTCCTGCCTCGGCAGTCGTTCCTTGTGGTTGCGGAACGGAGGATTTCCGTCCGTCATCTCATAAATTAGACACCCGAGTCCCCACCAGTCAACACTTACACTATAGTATGTGTTTGTAATGACTTCTGGTGCTGAAGATGTGAAAAATATGTTTAAAAATTATTTTGCATAAAGAAAATAAATCTAATGTAGGACTATTAAGAGTTTTTTTTTTATTGTGACAATTTTAATGATGATTAAACATATTTCCTCCTTGTTATCATTACTTTAATGTAATGCAAATCTTGATGAAATAATATTTTTGTTCAGCAAGGATGCAATAAATTGATTAAAAGTGACAGTAAAGACATTTATAATGTTTCAAAAGAATCTATTTCAAATAATTGCTGTCCTTTTGAACTTTCTATTCATCTGTGGATCCTGAAAAATACAATGTATCAGTTTCCACAAAAATATGAAGCAGCACAACTGTTTTCAACATTGATAATAATCAGAAATGTTTCTTGAGCAGCAAATCAGCATATTAGAATGATTTCTGAAGGATCATGTGACACTGAAGACTGGAGTAATGATGCTGAAAATTTACCTTTGATCACAGGAATAAATTACATTTGAACATATATTAAAATAAAGAATAGTTATTTGAAATTGTAATAATATTTGACTATATCACTGTTTTACTGTATTTTTAGCAAATAAATGCAGAAGTGACTTTGTGCAAAATAAAATGTATATATATAATTTTTTTAATGTCAAGTATAATTTACTAAGATGATTTTCATACCCATGTATCCCATGGTTCCCACTCTGCCCTTCACAAGTTTTTCTTCTGGCAAGATTACGGCTAGTCCTAAATCAGAGATCCGAATGTGACCTGTCAGAAAACAGGGACAGATGGCAAAGTTATGATTGAACAGTTTTTTAATCTTTCTAGGCTAAGAACTATTTCCCTGATCCAGATTCCTTACTAAATACCTGGAAGGAAAAGTTCCTGATAACAGTCCTATTCAACTCGTGGCGAAGACTGACACGGAAGCGAAGAAATTTTTGAAGATAGGTCGTTATTTTTGTTTTCTTTGCGCTTTCTTGGGCTATTTTAACAATGTCCTTGCTACATTTCTGGTCCTTGAACATGATAGTTCCGTTGCTGTCTATGGAGTGTCAGAAAACTCTCGGATTTCATCTAAAATATCTTAATTTGTGTTTCGAAGATGAACGAAGGTCTTACGGGTTTGGAACGACATGAGGGTGAGTAATTAATGACAGAATTTTCATTTTTGGGTGAACTATCCATTTAACTATGAAAGCCTGTTTATTATTATTTATATTCCATGGAATAAAAAATAAAAAAGGTAATTGCGACTTTTTTTATCTCATAATTCAGTTTTTTTCTTCTGAAAAAAATCTGAATTTATATCTTACAATATATTATATCTTTAATATCTTATGTTTTTCTTGCAATTTAGAATTGTTAGCAATTGACTTACCATTGCAAAAAACAAACAAGAATTTTGAGGGGAAAAAAACAATTACCTCTTTACCTTTTTTTTATTTGTGATGAGATAAAAAAAGGCAGTTATCTTTTTTATTTTTTATTCCCTGTTGGAGAGTTCCATACTTAACAGTGTCACCAACATTTGGCAAAGACTCTTCAGTATTTAAGCACAGAAACACACTCGATCTCATGCAACAACATTCCCATTTTTGTAAGTTTAATGCAATAGCGCAAATACTTTTTTTTAAGGTCATTGTATTTAAAAGTCAGATCAGAATTTTATGCAACAGGTTAATAATGTCAAACGCAACAAAGGTTCAAACTGACATGCCCTGAAGTGCTTTAATTTCCTCATTTATGATAATGAAAGTGATTTTGGAGAAGTGTTTCCTGGTTGATTATGCCAAAAATAGAAAGTTTAGGGAAATTTTCGATCCTGAAGGGAATGTTACAAAGCTTGAATGGGCAGTTAACATCTTTTGTATTAATGGGGGAAGTTCACATACCATTATCATCCAGCAGAATGTTTTCTGGCTTTAAATCCCTGATAGAAATGAAACAAAACATGTAATTATGAGACAGGTTCTTCCTCACAGGTAGATTTCTGGGAACTCTGTCAACTGCGTCCAGAGCTTTAACCTACCTATAAACAATAGACTTTTTATGAAGATGGCTCAAGCCGCACAGGATCTCAGCAGCATAAAACTGTACTCTTTCTTTGTTGAGTCCCTCGGTGCCCATGTTATAGATGTGAAACCTCAGGTCTCCTCCGTTCATCAGCGTCAGCACCAGGCAAAGAACCTCTTTCGTCTCGAAAGCGTATGCTAAACTGACCTGACACATTCAGATAAACACAGACAGCAAAATCACTCAAAACAGCTCATAGTTCATTACGAATTCAAAAAGGAGAACAAGAATAACAAAAAATAAAAGAATTAGAAAAATTTTGCTTACAGAAATGAATTCTTCCTACTACATATATATATATATACTGTATATAGTATTTTGACTTAATTCTCAAATTCTCTTCACTGTAAGTAATAAACACACACACATGTGCAAGTGTGTGTAAATGTTAAATGTATGATAAATGTTAAATGAATATATATATATATATATATATATAATTTTTTACAGTTCTATAAACATCTATTGGTATACAGACACAAACATAGTATTTATTGAACTGTAAATATATATATATATATATGTGTGTGTGTGTGTGTGTGTGTCTGTTAAATGTATGATAAATGTTAAATGAATATATATATATATATATATAATTTTTTACAGTTCTATAAACATCTATTGGTATACAGACACAAACATAGTATTTATTGAACTATATATATATATATATATATATGTGTGTGTGTGTGTCTGTTAAATGTATGATAAATGTTAAATGAAAGAAGTTTTTATTTACATAATGTACTGTATGTGCACTGTTTATTTATTATGTATATATAAATACACACACATTCAGTATGTATTTTGAAAATATTTATGTATATACATTTATATATACATGCATACATTTATATATACATATATACATGTGTTATATTATTCTTATTATATAAACATTTTTCTTAAATATATACATGCATGTGTTTTTATTTATATATACATAATAAATATACACAGTACTCATATTATGTAAACAAAAACTTTTATTTTGGATGTGATAAATCACGATTAATCTTTTGACAGCACTATATATATATATATATATATGTGTGTGAGTGTGTGTGTGTGTGTATACACCACACATTTATAGTCTTCATTCTTAATTACTACTATATATATATATTCTATATTTTTATATGTCTACATTCTTTTAGGTCTATATTTTTCATATACAGTGTAAGTTACAATAAAAATTATATAAAAATAACATACATATATAAGCTATATAAAATAGCTGTATGTATACACACAAGTTATTATTATACAGTATGTGTATGAAATTAAGATTTTTTTATAGAATTTTATTGTAACTTCTTTATATATGTTTTAAATATATTTATAAAATCTTCTTTCTGTTTTTGATTTCGGAGTGAAATCTGACCTGAACCTGTTTTGTGAGATTCAACGAAGCAGAAATAGTCATTTAAGCATAAACATTTACGTCAAAAACTTGAGACTTTGTTACTGATAATAATCATAAATCTCACCACAAATCTGCTGTTGACCCGTTCTAGAATCTGTTTCTCGTTGAGGGCCATGGCTTCTCCTCTATGCTTCTTAATGCGCTTCTTCTCCAGTTTCTTACACGCGTACATTTTCCCTGATGCTCGGGACTGATACGCACACACCTGGAACCAGAGGCGTCACATTACGCTTTCCTCTTTATTTCTATTATAAGCTTCTGTGGGTATGATTATCTTCTCCAGATTAAAAGAATGGCTACCAGATTTGGTCTCACCTCTCCAAACCCACCCTTTCCCAAAACACGGTACTCTCGAAATAAGTCTCGTGTGATCGGGCGTCTGCAGGGATGAAAGGAAACAGCATTGCTTGTGATGCTTTAATAATGAATAGTTAATGATGAAAAATTTAAATTTGCTGAAAGTTTACTCAAGCCATCCAAGAAGTAGACGAGTTTGTTTCTTCATCAGATTTGGAGAAATGTAGCATGACATCACTTGCTCCTCTGCAGTGAATGGGTGCCGTCAGAATGAGAGTCCAAACAGTCTCAAGAAGTGAAAAGCTGCGTGTTTGTAAGAAACAAATCCATGTTTTAAACTTTAAACTGTTGCTTCTGGCTAAAATACGAGTCCATAATCCATAGTAACGCTTCCTGCAGTGAAAACCAACATATTTGTTTAGATCTGTTTTGGCTTGTAAACGGTGCTTGATATGTGCAGATTTCTCTCCTGATTCAGACCAGACCACTTTTTCACTGAAGGAAGCATTATTATGGATTATGGATTCGTATTTTAGACAGAAGGAAAGGTTGAAGTTAAAAACGTCTTAATGATAGATTTGTTTTTTTTACAAACACGCAGCTTTTCACTTCTTGAGACTTTAACTGATGGACTGGAGTGGTGTGGATTACTTGTGGATTATTGTGATGTTTTTATCAGCTGTTTGGACTCTCATTCTGACGGCACCCATTCACTGCAGAGGATCCATTGCTGGGTAAGTGATATAATGCTAGATTTCTCCAAAACTGATGAAGAAACAAACTCATCTACATCTTAGATGGTCTGAGGGTGAGGACATTTTCAGCAAATGTTAATTTTTTGGTGAACTATTCCTTTAAAACGATTCACACTAACCTCTCCACCATCTTCCACTGCAGGAATCGGTCAAAGTACATGCTAGTCTGATACACTGCAAATGGAGCTCCACTCAGATACTCATGAAGTTCCCTGCAAGACCCAAATGCATGTCACATCAATGCTCACAGACACACATGTACAGAAGCATTGATAACCAAACTTGAGGAACTGACTTTTGGCATCTGCTGAATATATTTTCAGAAACGTTGAGCTCCAGGTCGCAGCTGCTCTTCTCAAGTTCCCTGTCTACAATCTCACGCACCCTAGAGGACTGAACACACACGTGAGCGTGAAAACACCTTCCTTCAGGTGAGACAGTCATCTAGCCCTTTTTCTTGTAGTTTAGACAAGTTAGTTACATTTTTTGCAATAACTGCAATATTAAGTCTTGATTATCAGATTGGAAATGAGGTGAAAATAATAAAATTATGTTTAAAAACCTGTGAGGTGAGATATTTGTTGATGAGTTGTTTGCCAAAGTTCTTTCTCTTTTCATCCGGTGTGACCTCATATTCCGCCTGAAAGAGTAAAAACATTTATTCACTAATATTAACAAATTGCATTTCACAAAATGTAAAATAGATAATCCAGTATCAGGTCATGTAAACGTTAATATACACTGAAAATAATTTGGTGTATGATTCTTTTTCACTCAGAAATTGCAGTTCAATTTCACAAATAATTACAAATAAATGGCAAGCACGTGTAACAAGGACACCTTAAAATAAAGTGTTACCGTATTTTCTTGTAAAATGTATTCCAATAATCTTTCTTTTATTTACTTTGAAAAATAATTTCAATTAGACCAGGGGTTCTGTTTTTATCAGCCAAAAAACAAACAAAAAACATAAATAAATAAATATGTATATAGTGTATATACTGTATATATATATATATATACAGTATATATATATATATATAGAGAGAGAGAGAGAGAGAGCGAGAGAAAGAGAGACATATTTAGAAAAATATTTTAAAAAAAACATATAGACCAGAATTTTTTTTCAGCCTAACCATTTGTAAAGCATTTACTTGAAGATATTTTAAGTTAATATTTCAATAATTTAAGAACTTACATTTAAGAACTTTTTTTTTTACATGACATGCAGGTAAACAGATTTTATACATGTGTGTGTGTGTTTGCATGCTTGCAGAGATGGAGATCATGAGCAGTGTGATCACTCTGAAAACATCATATTATAAGCCGCACGCGTGTAAATGAACACAGTGGCCTCTTCACTCTGAAACATGCAGTGCAACTGACTGTACTGTATGTAGAGATTTGATGATGGAATATATCGCTATTTCAGGTCTATTTTGTTGAATTGTGCAGCTCCAATTGTTTATTTAAATGTTCAATTTATTGAATTATTAGCTTTACATCAACTCACAAAGTCCATTTCAGAAGCCTGGTATTTGACAGAAGATCATACCGTTTCATCCAACAGGTCGATGCAGTGCTGCAGATCAGATTTAGTTGCACAGAAAAGACGGAAGAGCTGTTTTCCGATGGGCTGATTAACACACAGACTGTAATAATCTCGCTCTGAAGGACAGAAAAGAACAGTGCATTCATGCAATTCATCGCAAATATATTATTGCAGCTTAAAAACAACAATCAGGACATTATCTAACATTACTAATATTTAGTATTGATAATTTGACGTTTTCCCAAATTTATGGTGTCTGTGCACCACAGGATCTGTGGCACTGTATATAAACTCCACTGCAAAGAATTAAAACATTGTAAAAACTAAACTTGAACTTCATCTCACCGATGCTTTTCTCCAGCTCTGCGCACTCGTTTATTTGTGGGAAACACAGAAATTCCTTCCATTTTCGACTCCTTCCTTTGCGGTTCCCACCGTTGCCTTCTGCACAGTGGAGGAAAGAGAGAAACCGAAAAGACTTTTACAGCTCAATATAATATGAGAGCCTGCAAGGACCTTCTGATTCGAGTGCTTTAAGGAATCAAATTAAGAATGATTTGTACATTATGTTTCATTCCAAAATTATTAATATTAAAGACATTTAGATATCATGAAATAACACAGCTATTGTGTTTCCATGAAATATTACAAATTAAATAGGTACATTTAATCATTGGTTTTATTAATTCGTTAATTCATTCTGATTTAGATTACTTTAGTCATCCATAAATGTGCATTATTGAAATTAATAGTAATGAAAATTTGATTTTCATTATAGGATTATTATACTTAACTAAAACTAAAAACATTAAAAAATTGAGAATAAAATAAACATGAACTAAAATAAAATAAATGTACAATAAATACTATTATGATGTAAACATACGTGAGTGTATGTAAAAAATGAAAATAAAACTTGAAATAACTAAATTAACTATAAAAACTATTTAGACTTATTAAAAAACAAATAAACATGAGAGAAACACACAACAACAATGCTAAAATTTAAATATAAAAATAAATTATTTACTTGGGAATTAATTTTTTAATGTAATAATTTATTTTAGAGTACTTTAGCCATCCATAACTGTGCATCCTTCAAAATGTTCAGAAATACCAAAATGACACCTCCCTTAAAATAGATTCATGAATAATAATATTTATGTTTATTATTCGAAGTACTTCAGAAGGTGACTTTTGGTGTTGACAAAAAGCTAGACATGCAATACACTTATAGTCACTATAGAAATGTTTGTTTTGGAAACATAGATGCTTTATTAATCACACGCATATGTGTGTGTGTGTGTGTGTGTGTTGTTTGAATGATGGTTTGTTGACAGCAAAACTGAAAAGAATCCATGGCATCCTCTACTATATGAGCCTGTGCTAAAAATAGCAGTGAGAATGAATCTGTAGGAGCGACAGATATCAGATATGAGAAGACACACCTTACGGACTCCTTCATTCAGACAATACTCTTCACCACACAAGAAACTACAGCTTTATTATGTGAGAAAGTGTTCTCGAATGACTTGTACCTGTTCACTCGAGCAGTCAGTGTTGAAGAACTAGATGTAGTTGTAAAGTTGACAAAACATGACAGGTTTTGCATATTTGGAAACAGCAACTGAATCTATTTTTAGTGCACAGATTAGTTGGATTGCTGACAAGCTTTTAACCGCAGTGAAAGAAGTCAGACCTGTTTGTGATGCAAGGCCCGCATGACGTCAAAGGCATTGTGTGTCTGGTTTTGTTTGAGGTCAAGTGTATTTCAGGTTAGAGGTGCAGGACAAATGAAAATATGTTGAATGTGCTGTTTCTTTTGCTCAGAGGAACAGGGAACTAAACCGAACATTGCAAAACATCACAATTTTTGGTTTTGCCCAGTGTTTTGAAGTGTCCACTTAGACATGCTTATGTCGACACATAATAAAAACAAAAAGATTTTAGGTAAAGTTCAAATGAATGTATAAAGGGAAAAGTATATCTTATAGGTCCTGTACACTGTGAAAAAATATTTTTTTTTAAGTGAAACTAAGATTATTAGAGTGTTACTTATCATTTCTTTGTAATTAAAAGTGAAATTTACTATCAATCTTTGAGTGAAAACTGTTTCTGCATCAAACTATTTTATTATTTTTATCACAATCTTGTCTTCACTGGTTCATATTCGAAGAACTGCAGTGTGGATTTATTTTTAAAAGCACTTATAGTCTCATAAAAGCATAGTAATTGTAAAATAATCAGCAGAATATTGTTTGAAATTGTTTTAAATGTTACACTGCAGGACATGTCAACTGCCCAAAAGTATTTTGGCTACCCATAAAATGTTAATTTTTATTTTGATTTAAATTTGAATGAATTTACCCTTCACTGTAAAAAAATATTTTCAAAGGTGTAAATAAAACAAAGAGTATCGAGTACATTTTACAAGAAAATACTATCTCAGTCTCTCTGTTACTTGCTGTTTATTTGTAATACATTATGAAATTAACTCATTAATTGTGAAACTAACTTTTGAGTGTACACAAACAAATTTGGTGTAGAAACTATTTTAATTTAGAAATTGTTAGTAAATTTCACAAACAATTAGAAATAAATGGCAAGCAACAAACACACTGAATTAAACATGAAATCTTAAAGTAAAAAAATGAAATATATTTTCTCATAAAACATACATAATCTTTTTTACCTACTTTGAAAAATATTTTTACTGCTTACAATCTGTTAAAACACATTTAAAAATATTTTATCACGGTATATTTTTTATACTGATTCAATGTACATTGTTCATAAAAATCCATCTCTTAATCAAATGTAGAAAAAAACGGGCAAATGAATATTCTTACCTTCTCGTGCTTTTAGGAGTGCACAGTTTGCCACCATTGACTCAATCTCCATCTCTGCAGCTGAGGAAAGTCAACCAAGTTAGGATTTCTGCATTTACAACTGATTTTTTCCTAAAGTGCACTGAATTTTCGCATATTTAGTGAGGCACTTATTCATGCACTCAATTCTAAAGATAACTTAACATCCCCTGTGTGCTTTAATAATGTACATGCTGTCAGACTGAAGCCTTCAGTGACAAATGAGAACTCAACTTTCTTGTTCTGCTTTCATCTGCTGCGTCGCCCAATCTTGTTTCACCTGTACAGGTGAAGACTCAGATGTGTCACCGGCAGAAAAAGTGACGTTACAGTTTCAGGGATTTAGTTTAACTGCAGGAGGAGATCTCATTTAAACTGCCATTAAAAGACATGCTTGTGTTTAGAAAGCCTTTTTATGATAAATGTAATCCAACAAAGTGTATATTGTGGCATATATTAAATAACTTTCATAGCATAATTATGCATCATAAATTCTGAATAGAAACAAGACAATTCATATTACATTTGCATCATTTTCTTAAAAAAGTAAATGTATCACATTAGTTTCACTTCAACACTCTGGTTTGATGCGTACGTTTGGAAACTGTGTTTAACAAGTAACTGGCGCCACCATCTGCTCTATTAATATTAAACAGATAGACATATGTAGAATTATAAAGAAAGATGGCAAGATGCTTTAAAATAATCTTATGATTTTTGTTCTAAATAGGCAATATTGATCGTTCATTTAAGTAAAATCATTGCACGTACTGAAGATGATTCTGACAATTTGCATAATCTAATACGTTTTTAAAAAAAAAGTAATTTATCACACACAGTCAGATCACCCAGTATGTTTTCAAAGAAATAATAAATTACAACCCTAATATGTGTATTTTCAATACATCCTAATGAATTCTCAGGTAATTAAATCCATTGGAATACAGTATTTCGACGTCAACCAGCTCGCTCCTAGCAGCCAATCCCGTGCCCTTCTCGCCGTGCGTTTCAATCGCGTCAGCCAATCAGAGCGAACCAGTAGGAATACGCTCACGCCATTGGTTCGCAACGTCAATCCGGGTTCCGTCGTAAAGCCAGTTTAGTAGCCGAAAGGTACCAAGATGGCGGAGGTAAGTTGGAAAATAGGGGGAAGGCGTCATATTTTGGTTGTTAATTTCTCTTACCAGAATACATTAGTTTGGGATTTCTATATCTGAATATATTTAATAATGCCTTATCTTTGGATAAAGGCTGGTTTTGTGGAGATAAGAACGGTTTTGGCCGTAATAACGAGTGTTTAAAACGTCGATGGGGCCTCTTTTAGCGTCGAGTGTTGCGATATTTGGCGTCAGATCTCACTGAGCCGCTAAAGCCTCCGCGAGCGTCGAGCGCGCCGCGATGGTTAGTTAGTGAGGCAGCTAGTTTATTTTATTTCATCCTTTTTTTCATATTTTTACTTTTCTGTTATTCTTGTTTTTTCGACTAAATACTTCTGTGTGGTTTCAGAGTGATTTTTTTCATTGCTGCAATAACGTTACCGGATTGATGCTGTGAAGTGACTACATCAAACCATTTATTATTTTTTTCCTTTTTTAAAAATAAAACATGTATTATTTTATAATTCCTCATGGCTGTATTTTGTTTGAGACTGGGAACCTCTGAATAAATACTAAATATTGCTTTGACTTGTTAGTGACCCTCAAACTGCTTCTGTTGTATATTCTGTGTATCGTTTTCAAACATAAATTGTTAATAAAACATACAAATTGTGAGTCACTTCTTTTATTTTTTTAAAGAATAATTTTTGTGCATTTAAATAGTTTTTATAGTCGGTGACAGTTTTGGTTTATTTAATTTTAATTCAATTTAATTAACGTTCATTGGACATGGGTGCGAAGCATATTATTAATATAAGTTACGATTCATACTCTTGTTACTTACAAATAATTACTATGGTAACAGTACTTTAAAGTGAGCTTTACTACAGTAAAACTGTGGTGATATTATTAGCTGTCACTCTCATCAAAACAAAAATGACTAAGACTTTGAAAACCTATTACACATTTTGAAATGCATCCTATAGTTTTGCATCCATAACAATAATTATAGCCTGTGGAAATTATGGTTAACCATTATACTTTAAATTCCCAAAACATCTCATGTATTTTTTCCTTTTGCAATTTCAGGCTTCCTTGGGAAGTACAAGCCCAGGTAAATTTTCCTCCGAATTTATTTGATAATGTCTATTTGATAATTACATATGCGAGTGTGTGTGTATATACATGTATGTATGTATGTGTGTGTGTGTGTATGTATATACATATATCTATGTTTGTAATGCACATAATAAATATAATTGAATACTACATTAAATATATAAATTACACACAAAATTAAATGTATATATATTTTTAATTTGATCTTTTCAGTTGGCTCATTGTCATCGGAAGATCACGATTTTGACCCGACGGCAGAAATGCTGGTGCATGATTTCGATGATGAGCGTACGTTAGAGGAAGAGGAGATGAGGGAGGGCGAGTCAAGCGGGAGCTCGGAAATCGCTGATCTGGAGAAGGTTTGCCTTGATTTTTTTATTTTTTGTCCAACACACATGTCGATTTCATTTAGGGATTGTGATTATTTTTATATTGTGACTAATAACAAATATGACCAGGGGTGTATTGTAAGGGTGTAAGCATGGTTAACTTACCGTCAGCTAAACCCTGAACTTTCGGTTGATTAACCCCAAACCTTGCTTACTCGAGGTATGTGGTTCCAAAAACGAAGTTCATTCAACTCAGAGTATGTTCCTGGTTAAGACTCAAGACATTCTCAACAGAGCGACGAATCGACGAGTCACTATGGAAACGGATGCTAAGAAAAAGCGCGCCATGCTATTTCTTTCTTCTTCTTTAGTTCAGTGGTCGTTTACATGCCTAGTGCATATCGCCACCTAATTGATGGTTGTGCAATCTTTTTTTTTCTTTAATCTTTAATCCTTGAGAATATGAATTATATTGTTTGTTTGATGCTAATTATATATGAAGTCATATCAGATATGTATTTTTATTATAGAAAATGCCGATCCATGTGTGAGATGATAATATAAATGTAATAATATATATATAATATAATAAATTAAACATTACCTTGTCATAGTGTTTTATCATTTATAAAAATAACTGTTATATATGCCTATAAAATAAATATAATAACCTTATTAGAATAATATATTACCTTATTTATTACTTATAGGCTATTAGTGCTTTATCATTAACATATCATTCATATATATATATATATATATATATAACACATATACACATAATAGGCTATATTATATAATGTGCGCTATCTGTCACGCCCACTGAAGGCTCATCAGTAGGTTATCTTCAGAGAGCAAGTTACTATGGTTACTTACATACCCTGAAAGTTACCTCCGATTTTGGAACCGAAAGCTGAGGTTATCCGCTCGCTTATCCTCAAACATACCCAGGTATATGTCACATAACCTGCTTTTTGGAATACCCCCAGGCTGACATTATCAAAACAAAAATTGTGTAAATTATCAGGGTATTAATATTGGTTAATATTATCCAGCACTGATGTCATCGCACATATTGTGCGACTGTAGTTTTCTGAATTGTTTGCAGTGATAAACCGTTGAGTTAAATGTCTGTCACAGGAGGGGAGCATGCCGTTGGAAGAGCTGCTGGCGTTGTACAGATATGAAGCTGCAGACAGTGCTGTCGGAGGGTCGAGTGCGGACAGTTCGTCTGTAGAGCTGACCGATGAGCTGCCCGATATGACGTTAGATAAAGTAAGCCACTAAAGTATTGATAGTTATAATGAGATCTTATTGTTTTATTTATTTATTTATTTTTTTGGATGACTGGCTTCTTCAAATACACACAGTCAGACAAATTTGGAATAGTTATTTGTTTACAAAGTGTTTTGAAAGAAGTCTCTTCAGTTCACCAAGGCTGCATTTATTTGATCGAAAATAGAGTAAAAACAGTAGTATTGTAAAATTTTATTACAATTTAAGGTAACTGATTTCTATTTGAATATAAATTAAATGTAACTTATTTCTGTGAGCAAAGCTGAATTTTCAGCATCATTACTCTATTCTTCAGTGTCACATGATCCTTCAGAAATCATTCTAATACAGGTACATCTCAATAAATTAGAATGTCGTGAAAAAGTTCATTTTTTCTTGTAACTTATTTCAAAAAGTGAAACTTTCATATATTTTAGATTCATTACATGTAAAGTAAAACATTTCAAAAGTTTTTTTGTTTTAATTTTGATGATTAGAGCTTACAGATCATGAAAGTCAAAAATCAGTATCTCAAAATATTAGAATATTTACATTTGAGTTTCAATAAATTACCATCCATACAGTATAAATTCTGGGTATCTCTTGTTCTTTGAAACCACAATAATGGAGAAGACTGCTGACTTGGCAATGATCCAGAAGACGAACATTGACGCCCTCCACAAAGAGGGTAAGTCACAGAAGGTCATTACTGAAAGGTGTGGCTGTTTACAGAGTGCTGTATCAAAGTATATTAAATGCAAAGTTGACTGGAAGGAATAATTTGGGTAGGAAAAGGTGCACAAGCAACAGGGATGACCGCAAGCTTGAGAATACAGTCAAGCAAAGCTGATTCAAACACTTGGGAGAGCTTCACAAGGAGTGGACTGAAGCTGGAGTCAGTGCATCAAGAGTCACCACGCTCAGACGTCTTCAGGAAAAGGGCTACCAAGCCACTTCTGAACCAGAGACAACGTCAGAAGCATCTTACCTGGGCTGTGGAGAAAAAGAACTCAGTGGTCCAAAGTCCTCTTTTCAGATGAAAGTAAATTTTGCATTTCATTTGGAAACAAGGTCCCAGAGTCTGGAGGAAGAGTGGAGAGGCACAGAATCCATGTTGCTTGAAGTCCAGTGTGAAGTTTCCACAGTCAGTGACGATTTGGGCTGCCATGTCATCTGCTGGTGTTGCTCCACAGTGTTTTCTGAAGTCCACAGTCAACGCAGCCATCCACCAGGAAATTTTAGAGCACTTCATGCTTCCTTCTGCTGACAAGCTTTATGGAGATGCTGATTTCATTTTCCAGCAGGACTTGGCACCTGCCCACACTGCCAAAGGTACCAAAAGCTGGTTCAATGACCATGGTGTTACTGTGCTTGATTGGCCAGCAAACTCGTCTGACCTGAACCCCATAGAGAATCTATGGGGTATTGTCAAGAGGAAGATGAGAGACACCAGACCCAACAATGCAGATGAGCTGAAGGCCACTGTCAAAGAAACCTGGGCTTCCATACATTTACATTACATTTACATTTATGCATTTAGCAGACGCTTTTATCCAAAGCGACTTGCATTGCATTCAAGTTACAGTTTAACATTTTATCAGCTCTTGCTTTCCCTGGGAATCGAACCCATGATCTTGGCGTTGCTAGCGCCATGCTCTACCATTTGAGCTACAGGAAAGCAGAAAATCATCACAATTAAAAGAACCAAAGACTTAACTACTTCAGTCTGTGTGCATTGTATTTATTTAATACACGAGTTTCACAATTTGAGTTGAATTACTGAAATAAATTAACTTTTCCACGACATTCTAATTTATTGAGATGCACCTGTATGCTGATTTTCTGCTCAAGACACATTTATGATTATTATCAGTGTTTAAAAATGTTGTGCTGCCCAATATTTTTTGTGGAAACCATGATACATCTTATTTTTCAGGATTCTTTGAATAGAAAGTTCAAAAGAACAGCATTTATTTGAAATAGAAATCTGTAGTAACTTTATGAATGTTTTTACTGTCACTTGACTTATTTAATCCATCCTTGCTTAATAAAAGTATGTAATTAAAAAAAGTACTTACCCCAAACTTTTGAATGGTAATGTATCACGATGTCCACAAAATTTGAAGCAACACAACTGTTTTCAACATTGGATAATAATCAGAAATGTTTCTTGAGCAGCAAATCAGCATATTCTTTCAAAAACATAAAACAAATCATGATTATTCCAAACTTTTGACCTGTTGTGTTTGTACATATATATTTTTGCTGTTTATTGACATTATTACATGTCATCTTTTCTCGTAACAGGAGGAAATCGCTAAAGATCTGCTCTCTGGAGACGATGAAGAAACACAATCTTCTGCCGATGACCTCACACCGTCGGTGACGTCACACGAAACCAATGATTTCTTCCCCAGGACTCTTCGCTGTAAGCACATAGACGTTGTTTACATTTGCTATCACTTACAAATGTGCAGTCTGTCCTCAGTTTCCATTACGTGTCTTGTTTTTCTGTAGCGCTCAATTCTGTTGTTTGTTTTCCAGCGAATGTGGTTTACGATGGAGACAAAGAATCTGAGGGTGAGGATGATGGTTTGAATCCTGAAGACTCTCGCAAGGTGAGGAAGATAACTTATTAGATGTTTTTTCTATAGGCTAGGCTTTATTGTAGTCTAGAGTCAGATATAATAGATTATTTACAGTCTTATTCAAAGTTTGAGTTTAAAAGGGGTTGTTTCTTCGGACAAAGCTCAATTAATGTATATTATATTAATTTGTGTTTTCACAGGAGATCATGGTGGGATCTGAATATCAGGCAGAAATTCCTGCTCTCACCTGTTATAATGACCATGAAAAAGGTGAGTCTTCGATATTTAATTGGAATAAGTGCAGATTTGAGTCAGTATTTACATAATTCAGATGCCACCAATGTTAAATACAACATGAAATGGTGTAAATATTGTTTACATGTGTTTCTTAGTGAAATATTCTGTGCAAAATAATGTAGGGTGAGACTTGAGTTTATTCATTGGGATTTGATATGCTGAAAAATGTCACTGAAATAATTTTTCACCATCTGCAGTTTTTATGCAAGCAGAAAAGCTGTTTTTTGGAGATGTAGAAAAGTATTTTAATGCAGGTTTTCCTTGAATGTGTTTTCCAGTGTACACAGAGGAAGATCAGCTGCTTTGGCAGCCGGATATCTTACCCGAGTCAAAAGTCAAAAGCTTCTTGCGGGACGCTCTGAGTGCGGATGGAAAGATGGACGGAGATGGCAAATGTTCTCTGGTCAAAGACAACGAGCAGGTGAAGATCACAGATCTGTAGTTTTACACAAAACCAACACATTTGTTACACCTGATGGGCTGTTAACTGTCCACTAAATAGATTTGACCGAACACTTCTACACTCATAGTGTTGTTATTAATAACACTTAACCTTGTAAAGCCTGACATATGAAATAATGGTCAGAATTTTTTTAATGAGCAGTTTATTGAAAATTTACACAATCTAAAAATATTTTTTTTAAAAATGGCATGTGTTTTTTGAGCATCACATTTGATGCATCTTTTTGGCTCATATAGTCTGATATAGTGAGAATATGGAGGGGAAAAAACAGCTGAGTTTTATTCAGAGGCCCAAACTGAGCAAATATAGGCAACTTGGTGCAGATGCTTATTTTTAAATGGCCAAAAAGTGATGAAATTCTGATGCTTGTAATGTAAATCAATGAGATCTAGGTAAATCCATGAGACCAGTATAGCAGATACTTGCATAAAATGATATCAATATCGCTCAATATCTCCAATAATATGTCTTAGTAAAATGAGATTGAAATGATCCAAACATATAATGCAATGCAATCCAATGCTGATTGAGAGATGAAGAAATAAACGCTCCTCAGAAGATGTGAGATGTTTTGGAGGCTTAGGAAGATCATTCCTCCACTGAGGAACAGTGAAAGTAAAGCTTCTGGAAACAAACATTCTTATTCTTACGTTTACTTGGTAAAAATCAGTAAAGATTTGACAGCAAAAAGACACGTGAAGCACGAGCTGAAGGTGGACGTTTGTACAATTACACTAAAAGAGCTTTTACTTGCTAAAAAACTATCAATCAGATGACAGAAGGCATGTAGGAGATTGTGTGCAACAGGATTAACAGCAAAGTTTTGGTCATGTTGATCATTTAGAGATGTTCAGTAGGCTTTTTAGGGTTAACTAACATGTTTGTTTTCTCCAGGCTTTATATGAGCTTTTAAAGTGTAACTACAACGTCCAGGAAGCTCTTGAACGGTATCGCAGCAATGACAAATCCTCAAAGGGTAAGTGGAAATATTGGTGTAGTTATGCTTGTTTTGTTATAGTAGGCTTGTTGAACTGCATGTTAAAAAATAAACTTATGTAAATGTTATTATTTAGACGAGATGCTCCCGTGGTCTGAAGAGGAATGTCGGAATTTTGAACACGCTCTTCTGTTGTACGAGAAGAACTTCCACCTCATCCAGAAACACAAAGTAAGATGCTGTCTTTTCTCCTGCATTTTTGATCTTAAACACTGTTGTCTTTGATATTTAAATGCAGTTTTGAGTCAGTATTTACATAATTCAGATGTCATTTTTGTTAAGTACAACATGAAATTCCATTAACATACTGTATACATGCTTTTCTAAGTAAAACTAATGAATTTTCGTAATTATGATGAATATTCTATTGAAAATAATGTCTTTATTTTTTCCATTGGGATTTGATTTGTTTAAAAAATGTCAGGCTATTAATGTCATTGAAATGATTTTCCAGAGTGTTTTTATGCAAGTAGAAACATTGTTTTGCACCATATTGCTCCAATAATGCTTGATTATTAAGTTGCATGTAACTTTTCTTTCAAGGTCAACACCCGAACGGTGGCAGAATGTGTTGCGTTTTACTACATGTGGAAGAAGTCCGAGCGATTCGAATTTTTCGTCCAGCAAAACCGATTCGGGAAGAAGAAGTACAGCAGTTATCCTGGCGTTACGTGAGTTTCGTAATGATCTTCTGTTGAGTGGATGTTAAAATGTTCAGTGTGAATAGGGTTGGGTTTCGTTTGAATTTGATCAATTCCGATTCTGCTTATCGATTCCGATTCTTATCAATTCCCAGTTTCAATTCCAATGTGGTTTAAAAAACTGAAGTCAAACATTTAGATCTCAAACATATTTATTCTGTCTCTATTTGCAAAGCATTTAATTGCTCTTGAATATTATGAACAAAAATCAGCCGGCTACATAATTTTGTGTGCAAGATAGAGCTGCACGAATCTGGATAAATTGAGACTTTTTTTTAATGGAGTATGTAGTTCTCTCACAATTCTGAAGAATAATAAATATTAGACAACTAAACAAAATCTCATGGAATTTATGAATGGAATGATTCAATGACTCACTCAAGATTTACTTGTTTCATTACTGGGTGAATCAGTGTTTTTTAACGAATCTCTTGAATGAATGATTCAAAGACAAATAGCTACATTTTTAACAGCACCTTTTCACCACCTAAAAAAAAGATGTGCATACAGGAATTGATGGGTGGAATTTACATTTTTATTTTACGACAATTATCCTATTACTGACCTTAAGTATTCGATTCTGGAATTGGAATTGATTTTCGATTTAGTATTAGATGTTTTTCTTGGTGAGCCTAGCCCAGTTCTCCTGAGCTTTGAAGGCTGATTTCCTCTGCAGGGATCTGATGGACCGGTTGGTGGATGAGGCTGAAGGTTTGGTGGATGGATCTGCTTCTGTGTGTTCCAGCAGCAGCGGCAGGATAGAGCCTCCAACCGAACAACAGCTCAACCTGCTCAACTCCATCACAGCCAGTGACATCTCCGGTACGTTACTAAAGGTTTTTACGCATGCTTTTACTAAATTACTGTTTTAATTAATGTATAAGGCAATAAGCCAGTGTGTTACAGTAATGCTTAGTGTGATAATAGGGACCTTAAACTGTAGTAAAGTGACTGTAATGAACTGCTTGTAGTGGCTTATTGATTTTATACATATTTAACTACAGCAGCAATATAAGATGCCAGTGTTCAATAAATAAAATACAAAAAGTGATAGACTAATTTATCGGCCATTGGCTGAGCCAGTCTTTTCGATACAATTTCCTGACATCTGACTTTTTATTATTGGATTAATATTGGGTGGGGGGGGGAATCTAACTAAATATGGGAACCAAATATGCGAAGGACTTAACAATATCTGACTAAATATTGAAAAAAGAGGAATCGGCTCACATTAATTTTTATATATATGATTTTTTTTTTTTGGAAAGTAATTCATATTTTTTTAGCAAGGACACATTAAACTGATCAAAAGTACCAGCAAATACATTTGTTTCAAATAAATGCTGTTCTTTTGAACTTTTTCTGTTTATTATAGAATCCTGAAAAAGAATCATGGTTTCCACAAAAATATGAAGCAGCACAACTGTTCAACATTGATAATGATAATAAATATTTCTTGAGCAGCAAATCAGCATATTAGAATGATTTCTGAAGGATCATGTGACACTGAAGATTGGAGTAATGATACTGAAAATTCACAGATAAATTACATTTTACAACATATTCACATAGTAAACAGTTATTTTAAATTGTAATAATATTTACATTTTTTTCCTTTATTTTTGCACAAAAATGGTGAGCAGTCGTGTCTAAACTTTACCTCTTTCTGCAGCGCTGACGAGCACGGTGGCCTCGGTGTGTAACCCCGCAGACGTGAGCTGTCTAGACTCCTACAACTTCTCCTCGCTAGACGGGCTGCACCGCGGACCCCTGAGCCACGAAGAGCCACTCAACTACTCCAGCAACGGAGATGGAGACTGCCTCAACCTGCTGGAAACCGGCTTCTACCACTCGGACCTCGGCCAGATCAACGTGTGCGGCGAGGACTGCGAGCGGCCCCCGGCCAAGCGGCTGAAGATGGGCCTGTCGGAACCTTTTATAAATGACAACAGGAGCATGGGTGTGGATTTTGAGGGCCGCACGCACCACATCACAAGTGCCAAAATGGCAGTTTCGGTCAGTGACTTCGGCGAGGCGGGCAGCTACATGGGAGCGCACACACTACATCAGCACACAGCGCTACAGTCGGAGTAACACGAGCACGCCAACTCTCACGGGACTAGCTGCAATCCAACATGTACATATTCCTGCGCATATTTGCTTTATTTTGTTTTCCTGATTATATACGTGTATATATGTACAGATTGATTCTTTTTAGATCTTTTTTTTTTTTTACTATGACATCAGTGATGTCTAATTGTACAGACCTAAATCTTGATTTCTCAAGAGTTAATACAGCCATTTATTTTCCAGTCTTGAATTTTTGGAAGTGTCATAAACGTGTCTACGTCCGAATACTGTGGAAAACTGACCTGGCATACTTGGGCCGAGGGCAAGGGGTTTTTCTAAGCCATGATGACTGGCTGTGAGCTCAGCCTCTCCTCTGTGGTTCCATCAGTGTTTACTCAGCTCAGCCTTCGTCTGAACGGCATTTACGACCACTTTGTTTCGTTTCGCACCATTTTGAGCACAAGAACCCAGAAGTTGTTCAGCCCTGGGAGATTTTCTGCTATGTTGGCGGACTGCAAAAACAAACCTACGAACAATTGAAAGTGGTTCTAGTAAATATATAGGCCCTAAATACAATAGAGGTATTACTACGTGTGTGATTTAATTGTTTTTTTTTTTCTACTTCTACGCATATTTATTAGTGTTCCTCTTGCTTTAGCAGTCGGCGTTTGGCGTATTTATTGCAATGAAGACCATTGGACTGCATCATGGTCGTTTTTGTTTCCCGAAATGGTTGAGATACTGGCACATGTTTTTTTTTTTTTTTTTTTTTGATATTTCGAGATCACTATTTATTGAAAAACCATTTTGCAGGGATTCCTCGCCGCGGGAACAGAACCGGTCCGCAGTTTTACCCGTCTGTTCCCTTCAGTGACCGATTATGCAACGTTATAAATGATTTTTCTGTTCACTGACCTGACGTTTATCTATGCATCGAGAATCGCTTACAGATGAAACGATCATTTCGGACCTCATTTGCTCGTTTTTTCCAGCTTTTCCGAGTTTTACTTTACACGCTCTCGTATGGCAATAATTTGTAAATATGTACAGATACCTGACATACCTTCCTGTTTTTTTTTTTTCTTCCTCGGCAAACAGACTTCAACTTGAAGACTTGCTTTTGAGTCTGTGTATGCCACAAGAATGCCTTCTCGACTTCCTTTATCGTTGGTTCGACGCTTTTCCTCATAAGAGATTTGCTTAAGAAGAGAGTTATTTATTTATTCACTCAACTGCAAGTGGGTGTAGTGTGTTAGCGTTCTGTACACGAGTGAAATACGGCGTCCTCCTCTCCGCCGGAGACGAAGGGCCACCGTTGTCTTCACAGGAAGTAGCGGCGCTAGCTGAATGTACAGTATTATCGCATCTTAGGGATTTACTGAACTCGAATGTCTCTCGGTTAAGGCAGAAGCCCGGTTTGCAGTGTTGCCTTAACCCTCATTCAAAACTTGCATGTTGAATCGACCTGGACACGCTTGGGAGGGTTTTCAGGACGGCGATCTATTGGACGGCTCGTGCTGTGTCTGTAAAATCGTGTTTCCTCGTACCTGCGGACAGAATCCTCCTCATTTTTATTTGTCTTGACATACTTGAAGGATGTGTATTGATCGATTTAAATACAATATTCTCCAATTCAGTCCTGTATGTTGTGCAATTCATTTCTTCTGTCCCTCCAAGAATCGAAAAGAGCTTTAGGAAATTGTGGTGGTGCAGTAATTTATGTCCAAAGTTTGTATAAAAGAAAAAGTTAATGGCTTAAAATTAAAATTGTAATGTAGTAATGGTTGTCTGCTTCCAGGGAAAAAAAATGTACATTGAAAAACCTTTCCTTTGGAATGTTTTATGCTTTATTTTGTTTCATATTCAATTGGTTTTCATTCACTATTATGCTTTTTGGAGGGGGGAAAGTTACTAGGTAAAGTTCAGTTTTTTGACAAATTTTGATGTAATAAAATTAGTGTTAATAGACAATCAAACGGCGATTAATATTGGAAAAGGAAATTTTATCATTCTTAATGTTTGTACATAGACACTGTTCTTGTTTCGTTGGTTTTATTTTGTATTTTATGTTGTACTTAACTGGCAAACCGTTCCAGAAATAAAGTTCTGGAGATATTATAACCGTGTTGATGAGTTTATCCAAATACTTGATCAAATTCGATGCCTCTGGATGTTTATTTGCAGTAATAATGCATCATAAGATTGCCGTCATTGATTTTTGTTGATGAAATTAGAATTTCTGTGGTATAGGGCAGTTTAATTATCTGATAAAAAGGAAACAAAGGAGTTTGATTTACCTTCCTCTTCTTATGTTTTCATAAACGTGTGATATGCTAATTTTATGGAAAGGGGAACAGATAAGTAAACATCTCAGGAATACTGTAGTTTTCAAAGCAGATTTTCTTTTACAAGACATCAGAATTTACCAAGTATTTCACTTTGAGTTGAGACACTACGGGTAAAATATTAAAGGAATAGTTCAGGAATTAAAGGAATAAAATGTCTTTCCATCACTTGCTCACCAATGGATCCTCTGCAGTGAATGGATGCCGTCAGAATGAGAGGCCAAACATCTGATAAAACCATCACAATAATCCACACCACTCCAGTCCATCAGTTAATGTCTTGTGAAACAAATCCTTCATTAGGACGTTTAATGTTGTTTCTGGCTAAAATATGAGTCCATTATAATGCTTCCTCCAGTGAAAAAGTCCATCAGCTGTTGTCCTCACATTAAAATTCACCCACATATTTGTTTAGAGCTGTTTTGGCTTGTAAATGGTGCTGATCTGTGCAGATTTCTCCCATGATTCAGACCAGGGGTCTCATTTATAAAATGTTGCGCAGAAACCATCCTAAATTTGATCTTACGATCATTTCTAAGATATGCGTTCGTGCGATTCATAGAATGAATGTACGAACAGAAATCGTGCGTACGCGTCTCTTTCAGATGTGAAATCTATGAATCGCCAATGATCTTGAACTTGCATGCAATTGACTGGTTTCATCTCTCTGCCTTGTAAACGACTCGTAATTAATATCATTAACATATAAAAGATCACCAATCATCATAATTTAGAACAGCGAGCTGCAAGAACAGCTTATATAAAAAAAAAACTGCAATACTCCGACAATAAAAAGTGCATACGTCTGCTCAGACCCTGACGTGACGCTAAGCACTTTTCCACGTCATAGACCGTTTTTATAAATATGAACTTTGGCGTGGATTTAAGCGTACGCACTCTAAGATCAAATCTGAGCGTACGCACGCTTTATAAATGAGGCCCCAGATGACTGAGGGTGAGGACATTTTCAACAAACATTTTTGGGTAAACTAGTGTTCAGAAAGACCTTCAAAAGTATGTATGATTTGTTGGAATTGGATGAAAAATGACTGAGCTACACCTGTTTGAAGTCGACGAAGTCAGCAAAGTTAATTTTTAAAGTTAGTTTTCTGAACGCTCTCGGATTTCATCAAAAATATCTTAATTTGTGTTCTGAAGATTTGGTGGTTTGGAACGACATGAGAGTGAGTAATTAATGACAGAATTTTCATTTTTGGGTGAACTATCCCTTTAAGACAAATTCCTTCATGTTTCTTATGCACTAAATGCTCAAATTAAATACTAACAAAAGAACTATTAGGCTGGAAACCACCACAATTTTTTGCATGTTTTCACACCCCGCTTCGCTTTAGAAAATAATTTATTTCAAGTTTTATATGTATAATACAAACAAACTTTTTTTTTAAATTAAATCTACTTAATGCACAATTGTGTAGTAGTTGGAGAAGAGCTCTTCACCACAATCAATATCTCTCAGTGACACGAGAACTACGCAGCGCAAAGGTCTGAAATAGAAACAGAAAGATGAAATAAGCAAACGTCAGTAATAATGTCCTAATAATAATAATAATAATAATAATAATGGCAGATGAAATCTTGCCTTTGAGTATCAGCTCTGTATTTGACATTCGGCAGGAACTGACGGAGCTCAAGAGGAAACCCATCCGGCACGTCATATTCCTGATAGCAGACATTCGCAGCTTTTTCTGTGGAGGACAAAACACTTAATAGTCTGATGTTTTCCTTTATAACTGTGGATGGTACAAACTGTAATCAAACCGACTGACCGTTAGAGCAGTTGTTGACGTACTGTCCCACTGCGAGAGGGTTGACGGGGTCAGAGGTCAGCCAGGAGCAGTCACTCAGAGGGAAGGGGCCGAGTCTGTCCCGTCCGCTACACGATCTGTGTTCATCAGTCAAGACGTTTGATTTGTGTCTGTGTTCTCTGCTTCATAATGTGCTCTGAATGCTGCTGCTCACCGGTACACTGTCTTAGAGATCGCTCTGTCGTTGCCGTCGATCAAAACACCGTCGATGCATCGAAATACAAACGGATTTCTGATCGACTGGAAGAAGATCGGCTCATCCGTCTGATAGATGGTTCCTGTGAAAGGAGAACAGCACAACAGCATTCTTACGATGAACTGTCTAAAGACAGAAGAGTGCAAGTAACATTAATACTGATGACAGACAGAAGTCAACTAAAAGATTAAAATACATTCAGGTATTAACTAAGGAAATCTACAGGACAGTAGTATTAACCTGACCTTCATTATTATGAAATTGCATGAGATGTACACATAAATTCATAGAAATTATTTGAAAAGAAAAAAATCGTGCATTAATTAAGTTTTTAAAACACTGATAGTGAGAAACAAATTAAATAAAAATAATAATTACTACTACTATTATTATTATCATTATGTATAGTAATATTTATAATTATATTAATATATTATTTAATATTAATAATAATCTATTAAAAGGAATAATAATTATTAATTATCAAAACACAAGATTTAATAAAAATGAACATTTATGATAATGTAATGTAATATTTATTATAATATTAATATATCATTTAATATTAAGTATCTATTAAAAATAACAATATTATATATTAATAATAATAAAATGATGAATTAATAATAATTACAATAATTATTATTATCATTGTTAACATTATTATTAATTAATTATAAATAACAATTATTATTAATATTATAAAAAAATATTTATTATGCAACTACTAAAGTCACCAATACAGTTGTAAAACATTAATAATATGAATATTAAACAATAATTATTACTTCTACTGCTAATAATTGTTATTCTAAGTGGTAGTAACATTAATAATAATAATAATAATATCATATTTGTAATAATATTCATAATGTTAATATAGTATTTAATAATATGAATTAATTATTTTAAACTAAAATAGTAATTAAATATTATTATTTATAATTTATATAAGATGACT